>DWTT01002454.1:0-10053 GCA_018250895.1 Carterocephalus mandan | reverse complement strand
GAGCCTCACGTGATGCCCTATGCACATTTTATTGGCAACGGTTTCATATTCATGCACGACAATGCTAGGGCTCACACCGCGAGCATCGTACGAGATTTTGCTACCGAAGTCGGTATCTCCATTATGGAATGGCCAGCAAGAAGCCCGGACATGAATCCGATTGAACATCTGTGGGATGAATTAAAGAGACGAATTCGTGCAAGAGATCCTGCCCCAGAAACACTTAGCCAGCTGCAAGATGCAATCCAAGAGGAATGGAATGGAATGCCACAACATTTGATCGTGACTCTCATCCGATCGATGAAGAACCGTATGGAAGCAGTAATAAGAGCTCGGGGAGGGAATACACGTTTCTTAGCTTTTTTTTCATTTACGTGTGTTGTTTTATCAATTTCCTTCATACCCCATACAGGGTAAAAATTACTTGTTAAACAAAATATGAAACCTATGAAAATTTAATTTGAATTTAGAACATTAACATTAGGATTTCAAAATCTCATAACATGCACTATTAAACGACATTTGACATATATTCCAAAATAAACACATTTTTCTGATAATCCTTACAAAACATAAACTTGCAAGGTGTTTCGATTTTTCTGATGAGAAGTGTATAAGTCTTGTTATTAAGAAATCAAATTTCAAGTTTACAAAATTATGTTATGGGTGTCCCAAGTAATCTCAAAATGTAGAGAAAAGAGCGTACCTATTACGTGTTCGTATAGCGTTTGAATAAGTGTATATGCGGAAGACAAACATTATACATACAAGGTATGAAGCTACATAATACAAACAACAAAAAAGCAAATAGGTGGTTCAAATACCTACTGGCAAACTACTAGTGCAAATTGTCTATGCTTTGTAATAATAATTCAGATTTGTATCATACTAAAGCAGCAAAATATTTAAGTGCAGTTGCATATCTATTCAAAACTTGATCCAAGCTAGTGAATTTATTTTGTTAACCAACGAATCGACTACTTAATGATTTTCAATAATATAAGATTTAGCCGTGGCCCGTTGTCAGTATATATGTTTAAGATAATTAATTCATGTAGGTACGTCATCGGTGCTGGGTTGCGGGGACTGATAATATTTTACGTCATAGCATACCAACTAAGTAGTACAAGTGTTTTACTATGATAAGAGACTCGTGAAACAAAGGCTCCATTTCGCAGTAGAGACCTGATTGACATTATTAATTCATTGTGCACTAAGGAAGATCTGATGGTCACAAGTCACACTTAAGTTTATGCGGGCCTAACATCCTTATAATTTAAACATTTATTTATTCGTAAGAAATCATCTAAGTACAACAAACATCTAAACACTCACAATGTGTCCAGAGTATAAGCCCCATCCAGAGGCTCCAGAGCAGATATTAATTTTTATCTTACCGATGACTAAGTAAACTTTTATATATTTAATCTTATTGTTTGATCTCGATCTCGTCAAATGTTTAACAACGAAACTGTAACAGCTGCTGTGTTAATATTTATTTACTTGGGCTACAGCATCCTGCACAAACACCGAATAACATAGGTCATATAAGTGAAAGTAAAGAAAGCAACAAACGACAAGTCGCTTTCTGGTCTGGAGAGAAAGGTCAGAAGCTGAGCTAAGGTTTCTTAGCGCATTTATCAAGTTTGAAAATAATGCCTCAGGTTGAATTTGTCCCAGCTTCAATTTAACCATCCACATACGATGGTAAGAGATGGAAGAGCAGCATTGATTGTTTCAGTTCGTTGTTCGTTCTTGTTCGTTTTGAAAATTCAAAAAAACATCTACACGTATTTAAAAAATAAGTATGTACTGATGTAATATATGTTGACTCACTCAAATAAACCTGGAGACAGACTATTAACTTAACTGAATAGACTGTTGTTAAGATAACTATTAGCTGGTTCGCAAAACCTTTAATTTTGCCTTGTTCTGTCATAGGGAGAACCCAAAGACTCCAGATGGAAAATTGCTCAATTAAGTTACAGATTACTCAAGGGTGTTTGCCGCAAATGTTACTCGAAATCATATTGCATCGATTGTTAATACATTAAATTGACTTGAAATGTAACTGATAAAAAAATTTATATTTGAAAAAATTGCATGTTTCCTCGTCCGAGCTTGGTGTGTTTAATGTTGCAGATGAGTGCTGTTGTGACTGTGGAGGGAAGCCAGGGTCGAGGAGGGACCATGCTGCGAGTGCTCGGCGCAGCCCAGAAGCGGGAGGTCAAAGCCACGCAGAATCTCGCCATCATCGTCTTCTTCTTCATTGTCTGTTGGATCCCACTGTACACTATCAACGCCGTCAAAGCCTTTATGCCAGAACTTGACATTCCGAACACGCTCACGTATTTCTGTATTATATTCTCGCACCTTAACTCTGCTATCAACCCTTTATTGTATGCATATCACTTAAAAGATTTTCGAGCGGCGCTCAAAGGATTAATATGTACAATATTTGGGAGAAGCGTGCCCATTCCAGCCGCTTACAGGCCTCCGATGCCTATCAGGAGACCGGCCCTTGAAAGATGCAATGCGTTACGCGAGCGGCCTAAGGTCTATGTCAATTCGCCAGTATGGTTGCGTCAAAAGGAGGCGGAGATGGCAGCTAATGAGGCGCGAAACAAAATGGCTACGTCAGCATTAGTTCCAGACATGGAACCTTTTCTGGGTAGAGCTCCGATGGATGACTCCAGTGGACGCCACACACCTGAGAGCCGCGACAGCAACCACGGCCCTTATCTCATAGACTCAAACGCGGAGAGGAGTCAGAGTCCTTACAAGAGGGTTGAGGACTTCATTCGGCGCGTGCGCAGCGTCAGCTCCGAGCACAGCTGACACGAGCCCAGCCGGGGAGGCCTGGCTTATAGCGTCACCTAATATAAAAAAGCTTTAACTTTTTATAAGACGGATATATACGATGAAATCGAATGAACGAATGCATTTGATAGCTGTGTATTATAATAATGTAATTAGAATTATTCTAGATTTTTTTTTAAATATACTATTAACGTATCAACCAAAGTCAGAATTGTATTTTTACATGCATTTTGAAACGAGGCTTTACTTTACCAAAAAGAGTTGATGTCTTAGTTAAGTCGTTATTATGTGTAAGTGGTTCAAATTGTTGTGCTTGTTCAAAATTATAGTGTCAATTACCTACTGCTTTGGAAATAAAAAGTTGCAAGTTTACCACTTTCTTGTTTATTATTTTATAATTTTATTCTATAGTTAAGATATGTCATGTGCTTTTTCTTAACATTTATAAAATATTATACATACGAGTAAATAAAAATATCACGAAAATTTTTAATATCGTCAGTTATAGTTGCAAGAAAATAAATTGAGGAAAATAAAACGATTCATTCAATAAATTAATTGCACCTTTGTGATTATTGACTAGATAATAATCACTTCATTGCAATTTATTTAATAATCACGTTAAATTAATTAATATCCAGATGTTAATTAAAATTATATGGTTATGTGTTTGCACATTCATATTGTTTCAATTGAAATAATCTTGAATAATAATTATAATGTAACGTCGATTCAATAAGTACCTACCTACCTACTATACGAGCATATATTTTATTTATTGAAAAATTTAAATTGGAAATAAGCTAGAAAATTACTACATCACAGCACAGGTATGCCATTTCGCCTCCCATATTCCTAATACATATTATTCTCGATTCAAATTGGTTCTCGATTAAAAGCGCAATGAAATAAATACTTTGTTTTATTGTACTAAACTAGAATCTTGATATAGTAATAGGCGCCACCTACGAAGTTAAAAGTTAATTCGTCAAACAGCGACATCTATGACTAGGTACTGTTTATATGATGCAAGTTACAAGTTATGGATTAGGTAGTTGGAAGTAGTTTTTACTTTTACCAGTAGAGGTCACTTATTACCTATGTTCATTTATTTTTTTCATGGCATGGGTTTCGATCCAAATTGTCCAAAAATCTGACATCGTCCAGTTGAAGTAAACATAAAAATTAGCTTCAACTTAACAAGCTTCTGGTCTGGCGTTCAGACGAGATACCGGTTCCTCTTGCCGCGGACGGTCAGCGCGCTCCGCACGCATCCGTATCGTGATGAGCGGCCGGTCTACCTCTGCCAGGTCTTGCAGCACTCTAGCCTCCGGGGCTGGGATTCCTGCTGCGGGGAAATACTCAATACTCAATCATTAAGCTACAAGCCATAGACGTCCCACTGTTTGGTATAGGTCTCCCCCACAGCTGCGGGAGGTTTAGAGCATACAGGAGTATGCACTGCTCTATTAATAAATGAACCAATCTTCATGGTTTTTTGCATTAATTGCATCTTTCTAAAATGTCTTATTGAATATTATCAATACTCATATATTATAAACATCTATTACCTACTAGCTGTACCCTGCCACGCTTCGCTGTGGCACATTATGATTGATGTGGCACATTATGGTTGCGAAATGAGAAACAAAACAAAGAATACATGTCATATAAGTTTAATTTTGCAATACATATATATATAATGTGGATATACAATATTTTTCTCAGATATGTGTCTGATGCAAAAATTAAATAAAAACAATCCTTGATGCGGATTATATATCATGCTAAAATTTCAGCTCGATCGGTGCAGAACTTTTTGAGTTTTTGAAGCGTACACAAACCAACATAACATTTTTATATATATATATAGATAAATAAATAAATATCATGGACATTTTCACACACGGCCATCTGACCCCAAACTAGGCCATCCATGGTACAGACTCGCGTCTGTACTGTACTATGGATGTCAGAGACTGATATATACATACATAGTTAATAATACATACTTAAATAGACATCCAAACACAAAACAAGGACAGGTGTTCGTCACACGAATGTTTGTCCAGAGTGGATGGGAACCCGCGTCCCTTGGCGAGGTCACTACCGACAACGTCCCGTCATACCTACTATCCGTCTATTTATTTTAAAGGTTCCGGCACGTAGTAGGTCATATATACCTACATTACAAGACCACCCCAAAGAGTGTCAAACTAAGTATTCTGCGTGTTTGTGTATGAATTTTATCCTCAAAATTCGATTATTCTCCTATTTTTTGAAGTATGTATTTAAAAAGTACCTACATCACATAGAATATCCTCTATTATTCGAACCCGAATGAAAAAAAATTAGAATAAGGGCGCTGTGGATTTGTGTGTTTCCGATTTATTATTTATTTTCTAATTTGCAAGTCCCGAGTTGATATTTTATTCAACTGAACTGTCTTGATTGTATAATTTGATTCAAGTAATAGCAATTAAAAGCCACTCCACTAATTCCTTAACAAGTCACTATTAGGTAAATTCATAGTTAATAACAAAATGTAATTTCTAGTATATGAATGTATTAGACGGTCATAGTTAGTTACAGGGGTTCTATGCGAAGATGGCTGGTTATAAGAGTAAAATAAAACAAGTTAAAAGTAAATTGTTACGCAACTCATGCCGGGATTTGGTATGGTTTATAAATATTCTACCGACCATAGCCGGGTTCTCCTTCAGCAAGGAGAAAATAGTTGGTTTGTATATTACAATATTATAATTATTATATAGCTAATCTTCTGCAATCTGTTATAAAACTTCTGGGTCCCAATTTTTGACATTCACCTATTATTCGTATACGAAATAATTTCTTGTGTAAAAAGGTATGCCTACGCATACGGGTCAATTTATATGAATCATAAACTCGAGGTGAAATTATGCATTCGACTGGAATGGACACCTTTTCAGTCAAGTATGAAATTTTAAAATAGAAAAAAAAAATTGTGACCAAATGAAATTCTAGGAACTGGGAAGTTCCACTACCCGGGCAATTGCTCCAGGGGTGCAAACTCTGGTATATCCCCGCTATTGAGGGTGCGACAAAACTTCGGCCGCCTACTTGATATTAATAATACATTCTTGATATTTACTAATCAGAAAATTGTTATTTGCAGCTTCTTTCTGGATATTTCACACTATTCTTTCATTCTATATTTACGTCTTTGTTACTGTGGTGTTCCAGACATATTACGCAAATACATATATAGACACCGTCAACAGTTTTTTTAACATATCAATTTTTATCTTGATAGTTAACAGCAGCATATGGTTACTTTCTAAGAGGTAAGTATCAACAAAAAAAATTAATATCAACCATCCTAAATAATGTTTTTTAACCCCCGACACAAAACAAGGGGTGTAAAAAATAAAAAAATACTAAAATAGTGTTTAAAAAACATTTCCCAGTGGCCCAAATTGTGAATCTAAACCATCCTCGAATCCCCTTGAACACAAAATTCATCGACATCTATCCAGCTGTTTAGGAGGAGTTAACTGTCATACACACGTACGCAAGAAATATATATATTAAGATTTATTTCATGCATTTTTATTATATCGCATGACGTACTTAGATGGCCTCTGGCCTCATCCAGATCTAGCTAACCATTAGAGGATAATATACATATACTTAGTTCATTAAACTACTCACATATAGATATTATTATGAGAGGGAGAAGAAAATATATCATGGCATAGGATAGCTTGTATAATTTGTCTCGTAGAAGACTACATACCAAATGCACAATTTTTTACTTACGTATGTGATATATTTTCAAGGGCCGACCTAAAAATGATTTTGAAATTGATCCTAAAAAACGACGATCTCCTGAAAGTATCCAGCTCATATTTGGAAAAGCAAAGGACGCTGTTGAAACAAATTAAAATTGTTTTAATCGTCTATTACATGTTTCATTTCATTAACGACATCTGCATATTTATACCCACGAGGATAATCAGCTTGAGCGATGCTACGATTGGGACTTGTTTTGGTATACAATTTATATACTACTAAACGATCCTTACTCATTCATTCATTGATTCCTTTGATTTAAATTATGTCTTTGATTCTGCAGGCTTAGAACCAATGAACGTGACACCAAATCGGGAATCCTGTGTATTAATACTGACCTTCCAAGAGTTGACAGCCATGGTAGCGGTCGTAAGTTATGACGTGACCCTCATTTTTCTTTTGGCACATACTACAGCAATGTACAACATCCTCTACGACGACCTATTGAACCTGAACGACACCGGAGACCGTAGAAGTACGACCGAAATTTCTAAAATGTTGAAATCCTACATTGTCCGACATTCTTTTCTTCTTCAAACTGTTTATAAGCTGCAAGATATTTACAGTTCGGCAATTGGCGTTGGTTTCGGAGTAAATGCAATGTCTCTTTCTCTCTTCCTTTTTCTGCCCCTGGATTTATGGGTGGAGTGTGCGCCGATTGTATACTATAGTATATGTGTGTTTTTCTTATACTGCTTTCAAGGGCAAAGGCTGACGACAGCTGCGGAACGTCTCGAAATGGCCGTATATTGCTGTGGATGGGAAAAATTCAATTGGAAAAATAAAAAAATGGTGTTATCTATGTTAAGCCAATCTCAAAAGCCAGTCATTTTGCTGGCAGGCCATATTGTACCAATCCGGATTTATACGTTTGCAAATACTATGCAGGCAATATATAAATTTTTTGCAGTTCTTAAACTATAAATCATCTATTTAGATGCTTATCCAAGAATATGAATTACCTGCTGTAGCTATACCTATTTCAATTTGAATTTCAGTGGATAAGTATAAAGATAAGTATAAGAAAATCACATTTACTACAGTTCTACCCTATAAGATTATTTTTCTTTCTTTCTTATAATATGTGTAATTATCACACGCTTTAAACTAGTTTAAACACTATGTAGTGTTCCTGGGTGCTTTATAATGATAGCGCATTACAATGTGTGTAATTACATAGTAGACTTCAGTTAGCACTTTTCATAATAAAGGTTGCCTTCATATCTTTTGTTTTAGTCAACACTGTTCCTAACAACTGAATTGTTGTTTGTTCGTAAGATATTATTATTCTCCTCGCACACAAAAGGGTTTCCCTGCTTAAAATCGTCATGCCATAGACAATACACAATATACACTATAAACCTACACTAATAAACCTTTATTAATAAATCTACTATAGGCTTATTATTAATTAAAGGTAAAAAAAATAAACCTGCTGCTACAACCCATACACGTCCCACTGCTGGGCGTTCCATATAGAGTTTGCCCTGGGCAGTACCACTGCCCGCCACGGTACCTAGTACCGTTTCTGTCGTGTAATAGTTGTTTTTAAAGCAATTATGGTCCGATTGGAAAGGAGTGGTTTCCGGGTACACTTCTTTAGAGGTGACCATCTTAGTCTTCAAGGCTGTTGCTACCACAGAACCTCCTTTATCTGTTCTGTGGTTGCTACAACACATCTGTGACTGACTTGGAACGAGACTCTTACTAACCAGTACTAACTGGGTTAACAGTCCCCAGTCTTCATACCCACTAACGAACTGTCCAACTGTTGTTCTAATTAACTCTCTCAGCTAACTCTCTCAAGAAACAAATTAGACGAACTAAGAAGCAAAGCCTAGCATCTAACATAACTAATAATGGGACTCCTTTATAAAAATCAAATTCGATCGACTTGTAGTCGATTACTCCGTGAGAGGGCTAACTATGAATTGTCTTTTAACTCTGGTAGCCGAATAATTCCTGTATAAAATGTTTGAATCAGTTAAACACAATCTGCTGATTACAAAAGCTCGTCTTAAGGAAAACAGCATCCACGGTATTATATGGCTCATAGACATTATGCCAAGCCGTGTTGGATTTTCTATCCTTAAGGACAAAATTCGGGGTAATTATAAGGTTTTCCATTATTTTGGTCTTTGTCTTTGAACTAGTAATTTTGAAATAGCTAACTAAGGTAGGAAGGAGAAATGGACAAGAAAACCCACAATCCATAGACGTCCCACTGCTGGGCGAGGATCTCTCTCACAGACAGATGAGGGAGGTCTAGAGCATACTCCACCACGCTGCTCCATTGCGGATTGGTGGCCCCTCCACCACAAGAAAATAATACTTAATAATGAGGTGAGGTACGTGGGACATGCGCAAACTACCCATTATCATACAGTTCAGATGCGCTGTATTAATCTCGTATTACAGTTTTTGAATTTCGTATTTCTGTTACATAAATTACGAATATAAAAAGATTACCTGGGTTATCAAAATCAAGCAACATCACAACATCAGACTACAGTATTATAAGTACCTATGACAAAACTCTATTTTAATTATTCAAAATCTTAGTAATATTTTTTTTAAATGGAAACGTTGCACGAAATGTAATTTTATTATTATAGTTTGCCTAATTATAGTTGCATGATGAAATTTAAGGCAAACCAAAATAATTTAATCTAAACCTACCATTAGGTGTCGTTGAAATAGTCTCTGACCTATTGACTGAAAATAAATTTTCATTCAACAAAATAAAACTAGTTCAGTAAAGAGCGGTACCTGTGCCGTAACCGTTAGAAGAATATATAATATTATTATAATCTCCATAATATCTGGTGATCGTAATCGCGACTACTTAACTAGAGGTCATGGGTTCGATTCTCGGGTCAAGCACCAACTTATTGAGTTTTTCTAACAGGGTAACAGCTCGTAGTCTGGATTTGTGGCCGGTGTATGGCAATAGGCTCACCACCTACATACATAACTAGTGAAATGTGGGTGTATATAAACCTCTGCCTACCCCTTCGGAGAAATACAGGAGTGATGTTATGATATGTTATAAAAAATGTATTCAAATAATTTTGATACTTTAAGCGCCATTTTGGATTCTTCACATTAGCCTTTTGCTGTATGTTTATGGAGTTGGAAGTGCTGTGTTTCAAATCAAACATGCACAGAACGCTGGTGATTTTGTCAAGAGCTATGTCAATATTTCTATATTGATACTTACTGCAAATAATAGCTATTGGTGGATAAAAAAGAGGTAAGAGTTCTGGTTCACTCAATCCGTGATGGTAGACATTACACTCCAGCCAGGCCTTCTCTCTCGTAGCGTCCATAGCCCAATGGCTCGTGTCGATTCAATGTGATCGAAAGAGTTAAGCAACGACGGGCGCGGTCGGTTTGTGG
>DWTT01002453.1:0-10055 GCA_018250895.1 Carterocephalus mandan | reverse complement strand
GCTAATGCTGAGTACGGCCCCTTTTCGACAAATTCTTACTTTATTAGGTTAAGTAGCTTTTAAGGTCAATGTATTTTATTTTTGTTGTGTACTGTATGAAATTTGTCGAAATAAACTATTCTTATTCTTATTCTTATTCTTATTCTTAATTATGTGCAAGTGTTTACATTAACTCGACCCGACTACGTCCGGGTTTAGACCCGCCTATGGTGATTGTGGCGGAGGGGAGGGCAGTTCGTCTAGTGCAATTTTGCCTCCAATAGTCTATTTTTAGCCTTGCTGTCACTGGGGTTAATATTGGGTCACGGTAATAATAAAAGAACTGATATAGATTGACAAATCTTTGTTTATTTTATTTTACCATTGCATCAATATAAATATATTAACAACAAAATCCCTAAAATACAGATCCTTAAATCTGATTATGCTTTAATTTAATAAAAATCGCTTAATCCATACATAATTTAAAGCTACACTTGGCCTAGTTAATACTAGACTAACAATGTATTAATCTCGTACTAACAATGTACCTATTTGAACCGTCCGTACCCGTAATGACTGGTGACGATCGATGTGATCGTTTTGTGGATGGGTGAGCACTAGTGGCAAAAATTTCATGGGCGCTTCCCGGCTCAGATGACACGTTAAGTTTAAACGTTGTTTTCAATTGTAAAACAATCCTAAGGCCTTGTCGAAGACCTTCGAGTGGCTTGAGAACATTCGATAAGAGTTGGCAACTGACTCCGCCAATCCGTATAGGAGCAGCGTGACAGTATGCTCTAGAGTTCTAGACCTGCAGCTGTGCTTAATCAATTCCTAGTGTGGGGGTGACCCGTGCATAATAATGGAACCCATATGGGGTTGAAAGCAACCAATTTTAATTACTTACGTAAGTTGGTAAATGTAAATGGCATTGCTACGTAAAGGACAACCTTTCCACGGGCCCATGTTCTTTTTCAATCAAAAATTCAGGTAAGGTGGTATAAAGCGACCTCTTGCATCTCTAGCTAAATTATTTTTTACCATGTCTATGATGAACACGGCAGTCGATCGTGAAAATCTGTACTTAGATTAAAGTACGGTTTCATGAAGTTCTTCTAGTGATTTTTTTTGTGTTTTATACAACTTCACGAGCCTTATTAAAATTGAATATGACACTTGGTTCCACCTCATGTATTTCGTCTATCACCATCAATTCCTCAACAAGTTAATCTCCATTACTACTTAAGTAACAACTTATATGTAAATAAACGACAACATAAAAAATAAATACCATAGACAAATAATAAATAACGATATACAGAACAGACTACGACTTAATACATGAAAGACGTAATATGAATGACTTGAATAATTATAGGATGCAAAAAAAAAACGCCAATGCATAGGTATTTGAAATAAAAATTACCACTTAAAATGTCAATGCACATCTACTTAATCAATGCTTAGTCAACCGTAAAATAAAAAAGTTAATCCTTGTAGCAACATGGATTAACTTTTATTCCGAGATAAGACTTGGAGTAGCTTACCTCCTCGCTACTCCTTGTTTAATAATACTGAATTTAGATAAACTTGAATTACGTCAGATTTTAAAGTTAGTCTTGGTGTTATCTGTCTATGTTTATTAATAAACATGTTTATTAATAAGCTGTGCGTTTATATAATCCTCGTGTTACATATTTTAGCTTTAATGTATCTGCTGGCAGTTTCTGCGAAAATCGGCAGTACAGTCCCGAATCACTTTAGCACCACCTATCCGCTACCGCCTATGACTACTGTGACAGTCCCTGAAGACTCAGGGACTGGGATGGGTTAGTCCAGTTAGCAGAGGAGGATAACATGAACATTAGTCAATAAACAGTATTTCAGATTCACTTGCATTTTAATGAAGGACGGATAATAGCTTCCTCAGTTCATTATATTTAACCAAACTTTTGCAATGCACTGCGTGATGATAACATTGAATATTCAAAGATTTATTTCTTATTCAACCTGCCTCTTTTACAGGTGATCAAAAACTAGTTTTAATGTGTACATAGCTGCAACCCATAGACGTCCTACTGCTGGGACCGGGGCTCCGCCACAGACACATCTTCGGGAGATCTAAATCATGTGGTGGGGACCACACTGCTCCAATGTGAATTGGTGGAGCGGCTAGTGGCCAACCCAGTGTCGAATGCTCTCAAGCCACCCGAAGGTCTTAAACGAGCATTACGATTGTTTTCAATATCGAAACCAACTGGGAACGACGACTTAACATGCCCTCTGAAGCACGGTAGCGCCCTTGAAATTTTGTCACTATCGATCATCCATCTATATATCTAACGATATGTATATGTATTTACATAATGTTTTGTAACTATAATTCTAAATGATTATGTCATGGGTGTATCTATGTATCTAAGTAACTACCAATCCGCATCCAGAACTCCTGCTGATGTGTCTGTGTCTGTGGGGGAGATCCGTGCCCAACAGTGGGACGTCAATGGGTTGTAGTCTATCTGTGCATGTCATATAAGTAATATGAATGTAATTTTAATACAGGCCTATTATGTCTACAATCATAACGGAATATAAACTTACGATATATTTCTCGGTAAAATCACTAGCTACGAGTATTTTAGGCGCCAAAGAAGCACTTTTCACTCGCGTATGTATGCGATGCGCATCACTGCAGCCGATGTATCGTGAGAAGTGACTGGCCAACGGACGAAGTGACTGCACGGTTAAATCTCATGACTTTATAATATCGACTAATCGTATGAGAAGAGATAGCGCTTGAGGATTCTATATCTATACTAATATTATAAAGAGGAAACATTTGTTTGTAATGTTTTTACACACAAACTACTGGACCTATTTCAAAAATTCATCAACAAATTAGAAAGCTGCAACTTCACTGAGTAACATAAGCTATAAAACATTTAAAAAAAATAGGGATCCCTAATAAAAATGCGATAATACAACTGTGAAAATTACCTAAAATATTCTATACATCGCGTGCGCTGCGATAACTATTGATGATAGAATATAATGGTAATACGACTTTGCAGAACACATCATTATTTACAAAAAGTGTCGCGATACCATATGTCCAACTACTGTAGTTATGCCACTATAACTACTTTTTTCCATTTAAAAGATACAACTTTTTAAAAATGTCAATGTGAAAACATTGTAATCACATCTTTCCTCTTTATAATATTAGTATAGAAGTACATATATATAGATAATAATAATACGTATATTTCAGACGTAACCATACTGTTAGAAAGCTAGTAAAAAGTCACAGTTACAGTCCTACAGAACTTCTTTCACCTTTACTACCACCACACCACCATAAACCTCTCATTGTCCTACTGTTAGGCTGCCTCTTGAAGTAGGTTTGGTCTCAGTCCACCACGCTGGCCAATTGGCAGACTTCACATACCATTATGGTCAACTTTTGGGCATGGGTTTTAATCACAATTTTGTCCATCACCGTTACAGCCAGTGACATTTATTTAAACAGCGCACTTAGTGCGTGCAGTTTGTATTTGCATATACATATTTTAGACAAGGGTATTATGATTATCTAATAATGGTTCACCCTGTTCCAACCTTATTTACATACATATTAATATCTAGAATGTATCTCTCTCTCTCTCTAAGGCGACATTTTGTTTACATTTCTGTGAATGGGTGGAGTAGTTTAGCAACAGTAAATCATTGTCAAGTATGGAAAACTGACAAAGTATTGCGGTGGTGTGGTGCAATTTATAAATTAAAAAGAAACAAACAATTATTTTAAGAACAGTACAAAATAATATTTTATTACAAAAATCAATGTTTAAAAACAAACACCAGTAGGTATTACACAGTTACTTCATATCGAGTTCCTTCGTAATCGAACCATATTTTGCATTTGTTTCGTCCTGAATGCTGTCCTTTCATTCTTCCTGTATTATACACTTGTGGTCTCCAAATTCTACTTTCAGTTTTTCCTGTTTTTGACTTACTCGCGTATGTTTGGAACTGATTGGGCGGGCTTTGGTAAGAATTACAAGGATATTTGTGACATGGAATAACTGGAGTTGTGTCCTCAGTCAAATATGGAGGAAAATGTGCATTTGCCATATATGGATTTGAATAATAGTTATACGGTATGGGTAAATTGTAGAAAGAATTGTACCCCTCGTTTGGATAGAAGATTTGGGGGTTATTGTTGTTAACTGAATTATAAGGGTTTGCATTGGGCACTAATTGATTATTGTTATCCCGGTGTATTCCTGGATTTTTTTTCTCTCCGTTTATTCGGTTTGGATTTTGGATTAATCGTCCCTCTGGTAGATTAGTAAAAAGATCTGCTGTTTCACTCAATATGTCTGGAGTATGTTTGGGAATTAAATCAATTCTGCTTAATCCTTCCTTTTCTGAATGTTTTGCGATAGGAACTTGTGTGTTGACATTACAACTAATTATATCATAATCTGTTGCTGTAGACCAGTCTTCTTTGATTAAATCAGAAGCTTTTTCTGCTATCATTATGATTGGTGCATTTGTATTTCCACTCACTATTGTTGGCATGATGCTTCCATCAACTACGCGAAGATTTCTTATACCATGCACCTAAGATGAAATAAACGAAACATTTATTTAAATTAAATGTCTTATATGAAGAATATATGGAAGTTGTGACTTAATACGCTTTATTATAGTCACAACGTATGTAACATTGGAATTGTGCCCAGTGTATGTGAATAGGCTCACCGCCTTTCGGGGAAATACGGGCGTGATGTTATCTTAAGTTATTTATTTGTTGGGTTCTGATAGGCATGACAATGCAAATGTAATTTAAATAAAAAAAGCTTAAAAAAAGTAAAGTATCGGAATTAAAGCTTTTCTTTCTTTCTTTCTAATTTAAACAATTTCGTAATAATCACACGAAAATTGTTATTTTAAAAGATCAGTAGATGCTAATTACCTTCAATCTGCTATCCACAACTGCTTCAAGATTTTCCACTGGCCCCATGGCGCAGGTGCCGACCGGGTGGTAGATGGTGAGCGAGTGGTGTCGCGCCTGGCACTCCAAGTGCTCGTCGGACATAAGGGGATGCTCAGCGCAGCCTGGGTTCCTGTTTGGATTGGGACGCGCGTTCAGCTCCTGCAGAGCTGGCTGGTTGACCAGTTGTTGCACTATCCTCGCTCCGTCTGCCTGGAATTGTGAAATAAAAATATGATTATTTTTTATTACCATCTAGCATTATCCATTTGCCTTCAAAGGTGGAGAAACTTTGAAGAAAAACGGTCATAATGCAACTTTTAATCCCTTAACGCTATCCTACGATGCAATAAATGATAGAATGAAATCGAAGCAGACCTTCTACGGCACTTGTCTAAGGCTGACTTCAAATCCGATCGTTCCCTAAGTTGTTACTTTTTTCTATTGAAAGTAAAAAAAGTTGATAAATATCTATATTACTCACCATTACCAATATGTCATCTGGCTCGGAAAAGTAATTGGGATAAATCAGCGGTGGCGAGAATGGATTTGCATCTCTGAGTTTTATATACCCACGGCTCTTTGGTCTGAGGAGCAGTGGCACTATTGAAAACGAAGGCTCATACAATATATCCTCATATAATTCAGCGTAGGTCTCATCAGTTAATCCATTGGCTCGTTTGCCAAATAAACCACCATCAAGGTTGTCGGCTGTGGGAGCAATAAATAGCTGGATATCAGGGTAGTCTTCAGCCGGATCTTGGTACTTCGTATTAATAAAAGCCATCGCCTCAGCTTCTACCATGCTGTACAGCACACCCTGTTTGTGAACGGCAAAATCAATCAAATTGCCAACGCCCATCGCGGTGTTTAAGTTAAAACAGTAGTCTGATCCATTAATATAAGGGTTGTCAAAAAGGAATGAGTGCCCACCCATAGCTACATGGTCCTGCAAATTCCTACCAACCCCCGGTAGGTTAGCAATAGGGTGTATACCCATATCCTTCAAATGTTCACTGTCACCTATACCCGAAAGCATCAAGAGTTGAGGAGATTGCAACGCACCAGCGGATAAAATCACTTCTCTCCTTGCCCTTACAATGTAAGATTTGTTATGCTTTGTAAATTTAACACCATAGGCCCTTTTGAATTCATCTATTAGGACTTTTTCTACAAGAGAGTGCATGCTGATATGAAGGTTCGGCCTTGTAGCTGCAGGGCGGAGGTATCCTTTAGCTGTACTACATCGTAGTCCATCGCGTACCGTAGCATGCGAGCGGGTGAATCCAGTTTGAAATATTCCATTAACGTCCAGTTCTTTGTAACCTAATTCCAGTCCTGCTTCAACTATTTTCCTTGTTATTGGCTGCTCGTAACCAAAATATTCTATTGATATGGGACCTCCAGTCGAATGATAGGGATCGTTCTGGTATTCAGGAATTCTCATATCCTCAGCCTTGAGGAAATATTGTAAAATGTTTTCGTACGACCAGCCAGGATTGCCCATAGCTTCCCAACCGTTATAATCTCGTTTATTACCTCTGATGTAAAGCATAGCATTTAAAACACTCGACCCGCCCAAAACTTTTCCCCTCGGCCATTTGCATCGCGTATCTACCATGCTCAAACAGTATTTATCACTGGGTTCTGTCACAAACTGCCAATCGATTGATGATGTTTGCAACGTTGGAAACAATACAGGCACTTCTGATAGAACATTTTCGTCTGGTCCAGCTTCCAGTAAAAGAACTTGCCAGTTGGGGTTTTCTGACAATCGATTAGCGAGTACGGAGCCGGCGGAACCAGCTCCCACAATTATGAAATCATAACACTCTTGCAACTCTTCAAAAGCGTAATCCTTTACACGATGTTCTGCATCCTCAATGTCCGGTCTATATATGTGTATCACCATTCGGAGAAGAATTAAAGCACCAAGTCCTGGCAACAAGCCAAATATAATTCTAGTACTGGAGATAATCGGTTTTATCGAAAATGAACTTGACATTTTTCACTGACAATATACGTAATGACTCACATCGCACGCTGTTAGTATTGGTATAAACAGAGTTTGAGTTAATTTAGCAAAGTTAGCAATGAAGCAAGTATATTTACAGGTCAGGTTGGTTGTGATGAAATACAGAGTAATTGAAATGTGTATTGTCTTTTCGTTAAAAAGAAATTATGACGCATTGTTCATTGTGATTGAGAGATTCCTTCAAGATTATATAGTGTATATAATTTTAATACAGTTCCAATACTGCCGCTACTAAAAAAAACTGTTTTGATGTTTCGACAAGGAAAAGCTATGATGGAGCTATTAATAAAGTCGCATTTATGTTGTTTGTACTTAAAAAATTATAATAAATAAATATTTATTTATTTTATTTATTTAACACTATTGCAAACATAGAAACAACATGTAATTATACAGAAATAATATTATGAATAATAAATATTAGATGCTTCATAATAAAATGTTATACCTATTCGACCTCGTACCTGTACTCGTAATTCTCAAGGATATGGAAACTTATGATACATTTTCATGCCACTTTATTGCTTGAATATATACATAGTATGCTAGTATATTATAATATGTAGTATATATAATATGCTAGTTATCAGAACTGAATGTGATATCTGTATTTATTATATTAATCTGTATTTATACGTATACGTAACATTGACGTTACTGGTAATTTACACTACCTGTGTATGCTTTCTCTGTGATAACATTAATCTGTGTAACTTCTTCAACCCATACTGTAGTCAGCATTATCATTGCGGGGAGACATCAATGTAAAATAATAACGATGCACTACTTCACGTACCCGATTCATTTCCGACTATAAACAGGAGTTAGTACTTTAATCGAAATGTATTAATGCTATGACAAGTTTTCTTCGGAAGATATTAGATACATGGTCACTAACTTCAGAGCCCTCTCAACAAATTCTGTTTGAAATACTGACAATATTTTAAAATAAAAAATAACCGTATCTTAAAATAAATTTTAATAATTTACTCATATTACAAATGATATCTAACAACTATTAAACATTACAGTAAATTCCATAAATAAATAAATTAATAATTTAACAAGAATACAAATATATAAAGAACAATATACAAATCGTACTTAATAATACTGTTTTAGACGGATGCTTTTGTACGGGGACATTCAGGCGTAGTATCTGGACACTCTACGCTTTAACCAAAACTCCTTTATCATGTCGCTGCCCTTTTCTCCAATCATAATGATCGGAGCGTTGGTATTGCCGCTCACCAAATTTGGCATGATACTTCCATCGATCACCCGCAATCCTTTAACTCCGTATACTCTCAGTTCATTGTCAACCACGGCTTCCGGATCCCAGTATGGGCCCATCTTAGCCGTACCAACTGGATGATAAATCGTACACGTATACTGTTTTATCATACATTCCCAGAACGCGTCTGAGTATTTTTGCATGTTAGCACAGGCAGGAAACACGTGTGGGTTCAACACTGACCCATATCTTTGGAACGCTTTGGTCTTAGACACCGCGAAAGCAATTTTGACTCCTTCAATTAATGTTTTCACATCAGTTTCATCCATTAAATAATTAGGATAAATATAGGGATAGTCATACGGATTTGCGCTTCTCAACTGGATGAAGCCTTTACTCTTCGGACGAAGAAGCATGGGAATAATACTCCATACGTCCATATTGTTTATCGGTCTGAATACCGCATTGTAAAACTGATCGGACAAACCGTGAACTTTCCTTAACTGTTCACCGCCGTCGGAGTTTGTTGATCCGGAAATAAAGTGAAACTCGATGTCTGGAAAGTCGTCTGACGCGTTTGAGAATTTTGTATTGACAAACGCTAAACCTTCAACCCCACCCATGATTGTCAGAGGTCCTTCGCCTAACACGGCATATTCCATCAAAGTGGACATTGTATGGAGCCGATGTTCGACGATTGAAATTGGTTTATTTATCATGAAAGCAAGACCACCTAATCCGATGTGATCTTGAAGGTTTTTACCAACCTGTAGGTTTTTTATCAAGGGTATTCGATGCTTAGCTAACTCTGCCGCAGGGCCTATGCCTGACAACATTAATAATTGAGCAGAGTTAATTGTGCCTGCTGAAACTATTACTTCCTTTCTTGCTCTTATACGGTAGACCATCTTATTACGGATAAATTCTACTCCGAAAGCAATCATCGTGCGGGGATCTATCATGACTTTTGTCACATGTGAATGTAAAGCGATGTGAAAATTTGGACGATCTTTCGCAGGTCTCAGGAACGCTTTTGATGTAGAGCATCTACTTCCTCTTCTCAGTGTTCCTTGCGCTACCATGAAACCAGTCTGATTTTCACCATTGATGTCTCTATTGACGTATCCCATTTCTAAGCCAGCTTCAACGAAACTCGAAACCAAAGGCGTGTGATACGGCGCCTCAGAAACTGTCAGATATCCTCCAACACCGTGGTAGGGTGTTTGTGCCAAATATGGATTTTTATTGTCTTCTGACTTCTTAAAGTAATATAACACATCCTTATATCCCCATCCCTTATTACCTAGGGACTCCCAATTATCATAGTCCTTTCTGTTTCCTCTCAAATAAAGCATATAGTTTAGAACTGAACTCCCGCCCAGTACTTTTCCTCTAGGCCAGTTACATCTTCCTTCCTCCATGGCTGAAAAGATAAATTTATAGATATTATGAATATGTATAGTTTTTTATGGGTATTGATTGATATGATTACAGTCACAATCTCGTTTGATTTTTGATTGATCACGGAAAAAACTCGTAACATTCTATGTGATTCATCTATCACTAAGATGCAAACAAGAAGCTATTTGCAATTGTAATCAAAACAAATAAATAAATTAATAGTTTAAAAAAACTAAAAAAACACGCTTTTATAAAAAATCCAACTAAAAAAGAAGTCTGAGACCTTGAAACCTAATCGTGGTCAAAGTTCATTATAAGACTTTACCGCAAGTGCAAACACGACTATGATACGATATTCCATCATGGAATGCCAGTGCCTATCTTCCGGCTTCATCATCAGACCT
>DWTT01002452.1:0-10058 GCA_018250895.1 Carterocephalus mandan | reverse complement strand
ACTTTCTCAACTAATTGGACTAACCATCCCAGTCCCTAATTCTTGTTCAAAGTCAGTCATGGGCGGCAGCGGATTGGTGGTGCTGCAAGCTCGTTTGCTATCTTATATCCATAAAAAAAGGTAAATGATTTTAGGGTACAAATAATAAGGTAAGATACCTATGCTATTTTCTCTTAGTTTGAATTTATTTTCATATTGAATGACCTAAGATAGATCCCTGGATCCGGAGAAGTTTTAAATTTTTCTAGTTTCATACGAGTATGTGCCAATGATATTATGTATATTATGTATATTCATTACAAGAGGTATTTGGACGATACGAGTATGTAGCACCTACTGTGTTCTTTACCTTAGAGTAGGTAGGTACTACTTAGTAATTTATATTCAGAAGTTCCATATTGTGAAACAAAAATATTTTTATTGACTATTAGAGATAAATTTTACATTACCGTACCTAACTCAGTTACCTAATAGGTTATAAGGTACATTTAGTTACTAAATAGCTTACGTAAGGACGGGTTTTTATCCTACTCAAAGTTACTTATAACTTTATAATGTGCCGTTGTGAACAAAAGAAACCCATAAAAACTATAAAACACTGTTGCGGTTCTTAAATAACCATTGCGAGGCTTTTGAGTATAATACATCATGTTGAGACCGACAGTTTGTGGGTAAAGGAAGTGCTGAGAATGGCTGAGAGGGTCATCGGAAATTACACTTTTAATCTCCGCCTACACTCCATTTTATAAATGAATCTTCGGCAAAACGAAGATATTGCTATTAAAGAATTCTATCTAGTAATAAAACTATTTAATTATCACAACTGTTGGTTTTATCTACTTAATAAACAATTTTTTTTTAACCTTGTTTTTTACACTTTTTTCCGTAACGCTCACGTCACGCATTCTTCACCTTACTCCCCAACTAAGCGTACGTAAAGTTTTGTTGTTGCTCGACCCAGGCATCGAACCCAGGAGCTTTAGCTTAGCAGTCACGCAGACAACCACTATACCAATGAAGCAGAGCATTTGAGTAAATAATTTAACTTAGGTAGGTACCAAGTACCTACTTTACCACGTAAGTATATCCGATAAACAATAAAGTGCCGAATCCTGACCAACTTCGTAAGTAAGTAAGAAAGTAGTACTTCGGAAGAACCAATAATTTAGCAGAACCCTCACGGAGCGCCGCGGTGCCGACAGCCGAAATTAAATTTCACTTAATTTATCATGAATAGCTAATGATGTATTTATCCGCAAAACATTATTAGGTATCTGTCCATTGAAAGTCCGAAGTTATTTTACAAGATCGCGATTAGAATATCTTCCTCTGTTTTATGAATGAAGTTCAGTATGTTTTTACGTTCATAACCTACTAATTGTAGATACCTACCTGTACGTAAGAAACTTATGGATCCGAGTTGCCGTCCTCTACCGTCTTCCTCATTCGCAAGTTCAAAGTCGCTCAGCGTGCTATGGAGAGAATGTCTCTACGTGACCGTAATAATTTCGTTTTCGGGCAAGCCACGTCGCTTGACAATTATGTACCTACCCACCTAGATTATCTAAGTACTATACAATTTTATTTAAAAGCAAGTTATTCAGAGCACATCAAATTCTCTGATTATTTAACTTTGTATTGTACCTATCTTTAATCAATTAGAATTTAACGATCCATGATGCTGGCACAATCAACAATAGCGCTGATTAGAAGCGAAATGTGCTTCTGCGACAACTCGCTCTGTATACAAATTTACTTGATTTGCGAATTTTAGCTGTACAATTTAGTTAGGTAGGACCTAAGTTATTTAGTTCAGGCCTAGTAGGCCTAATCAGCTTGTTGCTGGGGACAGACCTTGTCATAATTTTTTGCGCTTATATTAACTACACTTTACTACAGCTACAGCATAACATAGGTATTTTATTATACCTACTTATTGATACATTGGCTGCAAGGCTGCAAGGTTGCAACCTACGATATTCTATTACGCTGTGTCCACATGTACGAAAAAGTTAAGCAACGACTTGACGAAAGTTGTGGATTGGTGACCGCTAATGGCAAAATTTCATGGACGCTACTCCATGTGTGGAAACTCGCAACTCCAAGAAGATGTTCACAAAATATATGGAGGATGGGCTCTAAGCTCAGAGTAAAATGCAGATTAGAAAGAACATATTTTTCTGCAATCTTTGTAACTTTGCCTACTTGCGTAGAGATTCAGATTCGTAGAAGGTTCTAGAGTCTGGAGTTCTGAAAAGCTTCTCTCGTAAACTCTACGAACGAATTTTGCCTTTTCTATTATCAAACTTCTTATGATTTACATAATAGATTTTAGATTAATTATAATAAAAACGAAATTTATTTTATTTTATTTTTTATTCATATTAGTAATAATGTAAACTAAGGTGACGGTGAAGGAAAACATCGAGTGTTTTTAGTAAAAGTGCCAAGATAGGCACTGCACCACAGAACACTTTCCAGATTACTTAGTTCTTTATTTTCTTCCTTGAAACACTTGCTACTGGTTCCGTTTCGTATTCTATTTCGACGCGAGCTTTCTTCTTACTTGGAACCTTCAAAGTTATATCCTGCAAAAATAGTAAGTATTATGTAAATATAACATATTAATTATTCTTTGAGTTAAACTTATGACAACATAAGACTGCCAGTCGATCCGGGTGATGATGAGAAAAAAGTTAAGTTATAATAAAACATAACAGTTATAATACTAATAAATATAAGATATAATAAAATAAAATATAATTGTCCCGGGTATAGGGTCCCTGGTAAGGCCGGGGCAGATATTTATATCGCAGATAAATATTTGCAGTCCATGATGTTTCATTGTTGTTTTCTGTGTGTGTCCGACACCCGTAGCACAGGCTAACGGTACCGCGGGGGCACAGGCGGGGGTAATAACTGGACCAAAGTATTTGCCACTTTTTTGCGTGCGCCTGAACAAAGGAAGACATTGCGGCGAGATCATAGAAATATTGTTCGTTTGGTAAAACAAATTCCATTTAAGGGTCTGATACAATTAATTACCCATTTAAGAGGTTTAACAAAGCAGTTGACATGCCACGAATTATGGTTTAAGCTAAATTTATAAAGTAATTTCATTCAAACAATGTATTTTCTTAGCCTATGTTTCATGAAAATATTTTTTTCAAAGAATAAAATGTTCGTTTGTCTTTTTGTGTTTTTTGTGTGTTAAATAGATTTGTTTAAAAACTTTTGTATTTTCCAATCATTCTTAATTATATGACCACCACTGTACATTTAAAAACTCACCTCAATATCAGAAGTCTCAGATTCAAAATCGCTCCCAACATGAGCACCAACTCTGTGGCCTGATTCGCTATCCTAGAATCATTGCGAAAAAATTAAAGTTTAATCATGGTCGAAATAAACAGAATACAAAGGTAATAAAAAAAAGTCATCTTGATTCGATCCATATCTTTGATTATACTTTGATATTAAATTGGTGTAATTATTGGTTTTCCATCCACAACAAAGTGACTTATTGTAAGGGAATGTGTTTGTAAACATAAATATTTATTTTATGCCAGAGGCTGAATTGCTGCTTGGCTGCTTGAATGGCTGTTCAAATGAAGACCGAAAAGGCAAACATAGTGCGGGATGACCTCACGCTAGATGGCGTGACTGCGCAAGGGGTGAAGATGAAAAAACCCGAAGACCAGGCTCTGTTGGGATGGGACCCAGACAAACAGAGGACTAATGTGGGCTGAATACAGAAAAAGAATGAATGTTACTAATGTCACTCACCGCATCGCTGTCCATGTCACTATCACCCTCAACAAATTCATCGACTTCTTCAACATTCCGTTGCAACTCTTTCTCCAATTCTGGCTCTAACTCCATCTCTTTCTCCTCCTCATCAGACTTTTCACTCTCACTTTCGTCTGATATCTCTTCGGCTTTGAGCGCTGCATCGAAAGCCATTTGTGGGAAATTGTAAATGTCATTGTACTAAAATTAGAAGGAAATATTTATATTAGTACAGTAGAAAAACATTTCCGATTCTACTTATGACCTTGTAGTTATGTGTGTCTTAATAAAGATTATGCTTGCGGCAATATATTAGCTCCCACTGCAGGGCATGACTCTTCTCATAGCTTTGCGATAACAATTGGGCATGACATGTTATTAAACAATTAACAAGTTAAAAACTCAATATGTGTGAACAAAATATTATGTTATATTTTGTTCATGTTGTTGCTTTTATTCACGGGCGCTGTCGGTTTGTGGATGGACCGCTAGTGGCAAAATTTCATGGGCGCTTCTGTGCTTCGGAGGGCACGTTAAGCCGTCGGTCCCAGTTGTTTTCAATGGTGAAAACAATGGTTAAGCCTTGTGTTTTCAAAGCCCTGGCAACATTCGACACTGGGTTGGCCACTAACCCCACCACCAATCCAAATTTGGAGCAGAGTGGTGAAGAATGCTCTAGACCTCCTGCAGATTTGTCTGCAGGGAGACCCATGCCCAGCAGTGGGTCGTCTGTGGGTTGCAGCTACTATGTAAATCACTTACTGTCCCCTTCTTCAGTCTGTCCAAAAGCTGTTTCTCTATAACATTATCTATTCTTGCTGCAACCAGGGCTTTCTCTTCTCGTCTCCTTTCTCGTCTTTCAATCTTTCTCTGTATTGGAACTAATTCTTTCCTACAATCAAATTTAAGAAAACCTTTATGAATGAAATAAGATTCTAGACCTACAATATCGGCTAGCTAGAGTTTAGGCTAGGTACCTGAACACATGTGTATAGACAGGAACGAATGTTTTGACAGGTTGGCAAGGAAAGAGACCAAACTGTCACTATGGTGGGTATATTCAAAACCACTACCCAACGCATCCTAAGACAAGCCCTAGAGCTGAGCAACAAGCTTTAGCTCAGTGCACCAGGACTAAGGCAGTCTGAAGCATATCCGAATATCTGGTTTCTTGTAAAACTAAGATAGTTTTGAGCCTAAACGCAACAAACTGTGGATTTTATAAGACTTCTCACTGGACACTATAGGTTGAATAAAAACTTACACAAAATAGGAAAAGTCAGCAATACCATCTTTACATTCTGTAATGAGGCAGAGGAATCACCTGACCATACCCTTTGTGACTGCTATGCATTTACTCAAAATAAAAGCCACAAACTGGGTGGAAGCCCTGCCTCATCTTCAACTGTCAAGTAACTCGACCCCAAAGGCATCCTACGGTTTATCCAAGCAATAGATCTTTTTAAGTCACAAAACCCACATTGTTTCAAATAATTATACTAACACCAATTAAACAATTACATTACAAACTAGCAACCGAGGACCTGATACAAAGGAAGTAAGCTGACAAATATTTAGTTGTTCTTAAAAATAATAGATTACTTCATTGATCTAGAAGCAAAAATAGTAAACAAAATGAAAAAAGAATGAATTTGACTGTGCCAATGTCCACATGACATTGATATTATTATGTCAGTTAAGCATATAAATTATACAAGCTCCTTTTAATCACTCATCTACCCGTAAACAACATACTGCATGTGTTGCGTGGCCGCATACGGCCGATCGGCAGTTGAGTGTTTAAAGGCTTTGGGTGGTGACACAATTTGCTCTAACATGCTGTAAGACATGTTTTTTTATCTGTGATCGAAGGGTTACTTACACTCTTCGAAGCTTCAATTTTCTCATCCGGATAAGATATTGTGTTATCTTCACAAATCTTTGCTTACATTTTGCTTTTATAAATGCCGGCCAATACAAGAGGTTTTCATTTATTTGATGAATAGCTTTTTCAAAGTTTCTAGAAAGCTTAACTTTCTCCCATTGTTTACTTGGAAACATTACCCTAGAAAAAATTAAATTATTATAGGGGCATATGAATTGGTGGTTAAATGACATTACTCATAATAAGACTACTTTTACTACAGTTTTGTATTTTTATGCTTTTAAATTGAGTTTCACCTTTCAGCTGTTCGCATATACAAATATATGATGCCATTTTCTTCTCTAATTGTAGCATATTTACTATTTGCAAGTGGACAGGACGCTCGGCTACATAATCCTGTGAGGTTAAATTCGTTCCGGCAAAATTGTTGAGTTTTAGTGCTGAAATTATAAAAAAAATGTGTAATACTAAAATTAAATGTTTTAATGTTCAAATAATATATATATTTTATGTTGACGGAGCCTCGGAAAAAGCACCATAAACTATAATGTAACTAATTACCTGACTTTGTGTGAACAGTGTGTCTTATTGATGATAGCCCACACAACCTAAAAACAACAATATAAATTAAATTAATTCAATGAAATTGAAACCATTTCAACCAAAACAAAAAAAATACTGACATCGTCATGCTGCATTTTGTATGAATTATGAGCGAATTATATAAATGGCTCAAATTAAGTAGTAGATTAATTAATCAACAATTAACAAATCCAAGTCAAGTACGTACGATACCCACATGTACTTGACATTTGAAATGTCAATTTTGATATTTTTGACATTTTTTGACTTACGATTTGGGACAATCGGACAATTGCAAAGATGGATGGAATGGGATGGGCGAACTCCAATTTCTTTGGAAAACTGTTACCATAAATAACCTATCTCGAACAAGGAGATTTCAAATTAGAGCGGTTCATCTTCATCATAACGAACTGCGAGAGCGATGCTCCGGCCCGTGTTGACATCCAGGTTACCACTGCGCACAAAAATCATCATTCATAAATGCTATATCCGATGCAGGTTGACGTACGCGGCGCCAGCATGGTATGCTCCGGCAGCGGCCTCGAAGCGCAAGCGTCTTCAGGCCCAGCAAAACAATCACAATTGCGGGGCGTTATGCGGAACGCGGTGATAGCGTGCGACTGCAAGCTGGAGTCGCTGGATGAGTTTGTGATCCGCTTGGCGCGTGTTATGTATAACCGCGCCGACAATGGGCCGCATTCTCATTAAAATTTATGGGGGATAGCGCCGCTGCATGCACGCCTGCCTGAAGGCCCACCGCTCCCTATAATAGGGCTGTCGGACCTTCTTCCCCGCGACCATCAGAGAGGAAATTGCGACTAACGGCAGCAGTTCCGCGCGCGCGACGACACACCGTCTCCCACGCCCTACAGCGGGAATGTCACCGACGGGGTTCATCCCTGAAGCAATCGCCCGGATAGATGGACAATCCTTACATCCGAATTCCCTCACGCAGGAGCGCGAACAGCGACGCGGAATAGGAGTATAGGAGGAAAGGTTTCGTTTCGCGGATTTTGTAGTTCCATGCCTTTGTGGCACACTCTGTGGTGCGACAGCTATGCGCTATATCTATTATCTATGGTCTGTTTCACCGCGTCAATGTTGCACAAGCAAGTCGGTTATTTTTGTGCTTGTCAAACTCCAAACTCAAAAGTGTGAATGGGAATCGTTAAAAGTTAATTAATAGTCTCGGCATTTTTAGAAAATGATTGACTTACATCCTAATTGTAATTCCACTATTTATTAACCGAGATAATTTGCAGTTCATACAAATAATGACTTCAAAATGAGTGACAACATAAAAGTGGTTGTCAAAGTTAGACCTCTTATTCCTCGTGAACTAGAAGACAATTTTTTTTACCAGTGGCGGGTTGAAAATGATACGCTTTACCAAATTGACCAGAACGAGAGGCCTGTTGGACAGTCCTTTACCTTTGGTGAGTAAACTGAATTATGGTTGTGTTAGAATGTAATTGATGATTGAAATGATTTTTTTTGTTATTTTTATGATCAGCTTAGATATTTCCGATTCAGTTGTATACAATCACGCACAACTACGTCACATGTTATTCATGTGACACATGTGTGGAATACTTCTTGTGGAAGTTGGAAGGCCTATGATACTGCCTCAAAATATCTAAGCATTTTTTTATTATAAAAGAATGCACACGATGCAGCTTCACCCATTATGGACACTTCAAGTTGGACATATTTGAATTCATCTAAAATAAATATGCTAATGTGGTTATCTGATTATTGATTGTATTTCTCAAAGTTGTCCTTTGCTGGGCACACCACTGCATAAATGCAGTGCAACTCTTATGGATGAATTTTGACTTGAGCACAATTGTTTGAAAAAGATGAAGATGATAGGGAACAAATGGGTATAGTGGGAGCAACTACCAAACTGCCTGTTCCTAGCATGCCTGTTGGCTTACAATGGACATTGTATCTGTACTATATTAAGGATGGTCACTATAATTATTATAGTGACTGAAGAAACTAGTATAATATAAATGTAACCTGTATAATATAAATGTAACTGTCATTTCAGAGTCAAATGCTAAAGCTCACCTCTCTCAATCATTTAATCAGTGGTCACTCTGTTGCGAGAAAGGAGGCTCAGCTTTAGATCATGCAACACTATGTATCAGATTCATATTTTTTAAAAGCTTTTATTTAACTCCACTTGTATGTATGTATGTATGTATGTCCTGGAATCTTGCAATCAATATTTCACCCACTTCCACTGAAGCTAGCTGAAATTCGGCACACTATTATATCTGCATATTTGGTTCCAATGACAAAGCATGAAAAAAAAATTTAAAAAAAGTGATTATTTCATAGATAGAACTCATTATTAGAAATCCATTCATTAAAATTTCAAAGTGCAGAAATACAGGGTTCATGAGAAGTACACATTTGAAAATAACACAATTACTAGACTCCATGACATTGACTTCAGACCAATTAGTCTCTGGGGTGTTTTGTTTCATATTTTGAGTTTCTTTTATTAATATATGTGACCTAATGTGTATTATGTTCAAAAAACTAATGATATGAAATTCCATGGAAGGCATTTTAGTAAATTCAGTAAATGTAGGGGGGCTGCAGGCCTGAAAGATAAGAGGGGCGAAACCCTCCACCAAGAAAAACAATACAATCAACTCCCAAGTTTTGTTAGGTTAGATTCTTGTTTGGCTATTTATTTACGCAAAATACAGGACCATGTGACACATTTTGACACATTTGTGACAGAGTCTAATTTCTGTAACACATACTTTTTATAATTTACACAGAAAACGAAACCCAGCACAGTTGGGTTCTGTTGAAATCTGTGAGTCTCTAGTTGTGAAAAGGGTGTAATATTCTTGTCTATGACTTCACGTCCCCCAAATTATGATAAAATCATTTAAAATTAACATTTCATGTAACTATCTAAGAAAAATACGAATCTGAGCTGTGGTGCTGCAAATTCTTAATTCTTCTTAATGAGTTGCCCTTGTGTGGTGGAAAACCAACGACAACTATGTATTTAAAAAAATATATATAAATGGTTATATTTTTCAGACAAAGTCTATGACAAACATACTAAAACAAGTGACGTGTACAAAGATGTTGCAAAGCCAATTGTGGAGGCTGCTACTGCTGGATTCAATGGCACAATATTTGCCTACGGGCAGACATCTTCAGGAAAAACATTTACCATGACTGGATCTGATGAATCACCCGGTATCATACAACTTGCAGTTCTAGATCTGTTTGAAATTATTCAAAATATTCCAAATAGGGACTTCTTAGTGAGGTAGGCCACATTATTTTTTTTATCTACTGTGGATCAGGTGCAAATTTTACAAGAATGAAATAATTATATTTGTTCATTACAATTTATTTTAAATTACATTAGCACTTTCATAATGTATGCTTTTGAGATTAAGCAAACAATCAGTGGCCTCTTTTCCTTAAACAATATTTTAATACAATTTCAGAGTGTCATATGTTGAAATTTACAATGAAACTTTGACTGATTTATTATGCATGGAGAAAAAGGTTAAGATTCATGATACAATTCATGGAGTTAAGGTAGATACTACTGAAGAAGTGACATCTTCTCCAGAGGAAATACTGGATGTAATGAGGAAGGTAAGTAATTTTTACTGTATTTATTATTAAAACAACATTTTTGTTAGTAACAATAATCAAAAATATTTATAGAACAATTTTATGGTTTATGGTTTAAGATTTTTATTTCTTAATAAGAGTTACAACTCACTTAGCTTAAGAAATAACAAAATATTTT
>DWTT01002451.1:0-10058 GCA_018250895.1 Carterocephalus mandan | reverse complement strand
GTAATAGCTCACTTCCCGAACGCTATACGTCCCTGTAATACGCCACTTTTTGAGCAACTGTATTAAAAACATATTTTCTGTTCACTTTATGAATCGGACGCATCGGCCGATGGACACTGATGATCGGATGGATTATTGATAGATTTTCGAGCTAAAAACTTGAAAAACTTAAATTGAATTCAATGCGTGGCTGATATGGCATAGTGCAACAAATTTGAATAAAGGTGAATAAGGTATCCTTGAAGATACGACAGTCATAGACGCAGGAAGCTACGGTAAGTTTACGAATTAACAGAAATAGTGATTAATGAAGAAGTAAAATCATTGTGAAGATTCAGATTCAAATTAATTTATTTGTCACTGTGTTTGTATACGCTTAATGAAGGTCATTAAATTTTTTTATGATTTATCTACCGCCGGTTTACAAAGTTGATGCTACCTTTAAGAACACGGCAAGAAGACAAATTCGGTTACTCAATTTAAAATTTACAATTAAATAATTTGATACAGGTACGGTGGTAGAGGAAGAATGAGAATGCAGTTTGCACTCCGTTTTCAAAGGTGTGGTCAATACGTACGGGCATCAAAGTCGTTTGGAGCAGGGCGAGCGGGTTGTCAGTCGAAAGCGTTGATTGGTTTGCCAACTGTTTTAAGTCCACCTCACTGACACCCCATGCGCAACTATTGCCTTCGGATTACATTCAGAACTAAACATTCGTGCCGCGAGCTGTACCAATCCGCATTTTTTCGGCGTGGCGTCCTTTACCGCTGTGTCTCATCCCGGTCTGAGAGGAGACATGCGCGTGCAAAATTCGCGTCTGCGAGCATAAAACGTAGTAATATTATGTGGTGCTAGAGGATAAGATAGAAGATAGATAGCGGTGATGGCCCAGTGGCTATCGAACTCGTCTCTCACTCGAGCGGCCCAGGTTCAAACCCAAGCGGCACGCACCAATGACTTTTCTAAGTTATGTGCGATTTAAGAAAATAAATGTCACTTACTATAACGGTAAAGGTCACATCGTGAAGAAACCTCTTACCTGATTTGTGCTTTCAATCCGCACTTGGCCAGCATTATGGACTAAGGCCTAAAACATCCCATTCTGAGAGGAGACCCGTGCCGAACATTGGAACAAAGAAAGAGAGTGTGGTGGTGGAATGGATAAGAAACTCCTCGAGTCTGAACTTAGACTTGAATTTGAAACCTTGACCAAAAGATTCAGCGTTTCTGTAGACATATTGTCTATCTGATAGATGGAACACATAAATATCTGCGTTCCACAAACGCACAACAAAGTGTTCCGTGCACCGCGTATAGAAAGCGTCACACTACGCTTCAACGAGTGTTCAATGGTCTCCAATAAATCTCTCGGCCGTCAACATCTCGGTATGCTCGATAAATAACGCACTGAAAGTGTTTCTCGGTAGCCATGAATTCCGCTGGAATGGCTGGTCATTTCCTATTTATTTACATAAATGGCCAAATCGATACTGCACAGCTGCCGAACACAGCGGTCACAGACAGCCTGTCAATACACAATAACCTCATTAAGAAGTTCGTATAACTTTTTTCATAGGCTATCATCAGCTGGTGTGTGTTCGCTTGATGTCTTGCTTGCTATAGACGTCCCATTGGGCACGGGTCTTCCCCATAGTCACAGCTGCGAGACATATGCTATAGCATACTCCACCAAGCTTCTCCAATGCGGATATTGGCCTGCTATCTTGCTATCTTATATCCATAGAATGTTATTCATTACGCAACTACCCACCGTCATTATAACTGTGTTCTTGAGTTAAATAAATGGAGTTGTTAATAAATATGTGCTTAATGTTCGGTACCAGCACCTAAGTGATTTATTTTAACCGAAATGGTTTTCTGCGGTGCACGAAATTTCCTAAGCGCTTTCAATGATTGATTTGAGAAATAACTAATAATAATTTAACTGTGAAATGTACTAGTATTGTTACTCGTAATTGATACAAGCGAAACTTATTGAGTAATACTAGGTACTTAATAATTTTCCCTTGCAATTTTCGATAGTGCGTGTACCGTAGTTTAGATTTAAATACATAATATATAGTATTACAATAATAATTCTAAGGGAGTTACTTGGGTAAGTTTATACATATCTAGTCTTGCCCTAAATATTGTAAAGAAAAACACATTTTTTTCTATTGCACTTAACATTTATTACTATTTAGCATAATACATTAATTATAAAATCATTAAAAACAATTGAACATCCATGATCCGAGTACAAATAGTTATATCTGCGAAATAAATATCTGGCCCCGGCCGGGATTCGAATCCGGGACCCGCGGTTTTGCAGTCAGCGTCTCTCATCATCGCGCCACGGAGATAACGACTCCGAAAGTTTTGAAACGTTTAATAATCCATCATTAACTAACAATATATTCAAGGCCTTTGTAATAAAAAATCCTATTCTTTTACGTTCGTGACTAAAATATAGACTATATTGTTTCGAAACCGTACTTATCCCTATTTGCATTAAGATGCTAATATCAACGGTAAAAGTCAAGGAGCATCCGTTAAAAATAAATAAGCGAAACCGTAAGGTAGCGGTAATTTTATGAGTAATTTTGGGGTTTAGACATGAAATTACTATAAAAAAAATGGATTGAAATGAACATTCAGGTCCTTTATACTATTTCTTGCATGTCATATCCTCCATAATGATATGACATGAATTGCGGACGATACTGAAATTTGGTAGAAGGTACAGAGTTAATAAGAACTAGGTATTTAATAATTTTGTTAGGAATACATCTGATTTATTCAATTATTAGTCCAGAATAAAAATATGTATTTCATGTTGTATCAAAATAAAATCATCAATATTTATGAATTATTATTGAATTATGTTTTTGTGCTCTTATAAATAAATTAAAATAATAAATTAAAATTTTCAGATCCAATTATAATAGATTTTAAATGGGAAACTTCAATTAAGGCGCAGCTACCTCCGAGTTTCTATCCATTCGAGGGGGTGAGGACAGGACAGGCCGCGCAGACTGATTTTTACAATAGCAACGATTTGTGTTGTTTATAATTTATTTCAGTCTATAAACAAATTATAAAGTTGCGTTGAAACCTATTTATAATAGAATCATACATTTATTTATTTATTTATTTATTTAGTCAGCAATTTGCTTACAGTTGTTAAACCAGACACAAATGCGATAATTAATAATAAATAATTATAAAATTAGTTGGTAATACATTTGTAATAAATCTGAAAAAAAATTAAATGAATTTCATGATGTGGAACGGCGAACGCTTAACCTAACATATATGCGCCAGATTTCAAATTCAAATATTCGTGAACTTTGAATTTGTAACTCATTGCTAATATCCATCTGTTTGTTGGTCAAGCATGATTCACTAGACTAAAATAAATTTAGAAGATTTTCTAAACCAAGTAACCTCTTAGCAACCATTTTCTATTTGATGACAATACGACGACGAAGAAGGATCAATCTCTATTTGAGTTTTGTTCATAGTCTCTTACAGTAGTCAGCGAATGGGTGATGCTGGTTCTGGGGAAGGGGAGACTATTATGTAGATATCTACTTTAATTATATTTAGAGTGCGCCCTGGTTCAACTTTCTTCGGTTTAATAATTGTTTTAAACAATTTTAACTTTGGAATCTCAAGAGTGTAGAAACCCATCAGGGATAGACAGGGTCTGTAACGCTTGTCATGGGTGGAAATAGATAACGGCTGCTGCATGCTCATTTGCTATCTTATATCTATTAAAAAAACATTTGTCTCCGAGAAGGTTCGAACCTGGGATCCAGTTCGAACCTAGATTGTACTGACCAACGCGCTATTATTAAAAACTTCTTTCAATATGAAATCTTCAAAATAAAACATCAAATTTACAGCAATTTGCCTAAGATTGACCCGATTGCATGTGATGCAAATCTAAACCAATTGCTTCGTGATACGGTCTCGACCACAAATGGTTTGATATGTAGACCATGAAACTGCTCTATCGGCATTAAATTGAACGTTTCTATATTTCGTTCACTTCGGTTTTATTCATGACTTAATATTCCCACTATTAAAGGTCGATTCACAACATTAGAACTGAATATTGATTAGGCACATAAGATTTATGATGAAACATATATTAACTTTGAAAATTCATTAACTTCTATTAAATGTAATTTATTCGATACAATAGATAAAAAATAAACGATTTAAATTTTCTTAAAATTAAAACAACATGATTTATTCAATCAATCAATCATATTGAGTGTTTCGAGATGTATTTTTAACTGACTACCGAAAACAGGAGGAGGTTTTCAATTGACATTCACTGACGACAGAAATACAATGTAGGTAGCCGCGTCAGGTGCCAGAAATATACGCTTACACGCTAACCCCCTGCGGTAGGCCTAGACCTGTCCCTGTAGCTCGGGACCTGAATAGTGCTACGGTAGCCCCTGCCTGTCGTAAAAGGCGACTAAAAGGGGACTTCTGGGGTTGCGGGCGGTGAGTGTGGGATCTCGAATCGTCCATCATGTGTTGGAAAGACGATGCTGTCTGTTGCTGCACAGCGTTGTGTAAACCGGGAAGAGCTCGTCTTGGGCACAGCGCCGGAGGGCACCGGCGCGATTTACAAGAGATCCTTGAGCCCTCCTGTATCGCCGGAGTAGGCCACGGTTTTTAGCAGGTTTTAGTGGGTGAAAGACCCACATAACCCGGCATCGCTCCCACGACGTTCGGGTATCTATTCAAAGTTTCTCACTCGTGTAATAACATAAAAAGGCCTAGACCTGTTTTGCGGATGGTGAACACACAGAAAACAACACAATTTAACATCAATTAAATTCGCGCTCCGGAGTGCACGTAACACGAGTACCCCCATATCTATTCAAACGCGCAAGCAACATTGCGACACGGTCCAGCATTCAGGGTCACTCGCCAACGCGGAGTCATTACTACTGAAATAATTTGGACGCTGAAACGTAAAGGTAAAAGTATTACTTTACCATTATCGAGGTTGGACGACCCAAGCCCCCGCATTAGTGAACTGAATGAAGTGATGCAGGTCTTATTTAAATGACCCTGCCTACTTTCTCTACCTCATAACATAATGTTGCCATTATAAGTGCATTAGCAAGCTGGGTAGCCCCTAATGCTGACGTTCCAGTAGAAACCTGGGTCCAGAGGACATTTGCATTAAGCATTGACATGGCTTGATATGCTTGTCATCGTAAAACGGCCGATCCAACAACTTCGCTCACCTTGGTTGTATTGCATTCTTGTGATTATATCCAATCAACTTTTCACTCATATCCAGTTATTACTTGGCGTATAAAATATTATGTATACAATAATAATGACGCTAGAAATAATCTAAGTAAGTCGAACTTAACAAATGCTTTATTTGAATTTCATAATTTCAACACAAATGTGTTGTATTGAACTGAACGTGTTCCAAACTGAATTAAATACTTACCTTATTGTGTAGAGTTTATTATTAGTATAGTTTGGGCATCAGCCTAAGTCAGTAATCAGGTATGAGTCACAACAAGGCTCGAGCACAAAATTTGACCCAAGCTGAATCAAGCCCAAGAACCAATTCATACGAAGCTGTGTATGGCGCGGTAGCTCTTGCGAAACATTTCTCGGCAAAAATCACGATTCTGACATTTGAAATATCGTTACGGGCGGGGTAAGCGTGGCATTTGTACGCCTACCTCTCGAGTGTTTTCGAGTACGCAGACTAGATTCACATCAAAATTAACGTGGAAGATGGATATAGTATTTGATATTTTTGTTAATTATGTGATGTATAACGCGTGATATACTCGTATATTGCTTTACAATCGACGTCTAATCAGGTTTTAAAGTAAAATATTTTTTTAGTTATTATATGGAATAACTACACAACTTATATGGAGTAACTGCTACTTACTATCCATAAAAATGGTAGGTAGGTATCTTCTATACAAAACTATTTCGAATTTATTTATTATATTAGTATTTCGTTTATTTGTCAAACTATTGGTTTGTTTTCATAATCTTTAACACGAAAAGAATTGTGGTTTAATTTTTTTGTAAACCGTTTGTCATTGAGTGATCACTATGAACAGAGAGAAGTTTTCAAATCGAATAAAACATTTCCAATTAGATTAGTTAACTAATCTAAGTTCCAAGTATGTAGGTACTCGTAGATATGTGACAGGGCAAACAGAACATTTAACCCAGCAATCCATAAGAGGCTAACAAAATGTCGATCGCATACCTAGCTGGACTTCGACGTAAAATCAAACATGTGTTTATCTGTCATTTTGGTCGAGCCAAATGTCGAATCAAAGCAAGTGAGTATAATTACGTGTTACTTGTTTAAAACAAAGTTCTAGCTTCTGTCATGATATGGTTGTACGATGTAAGATAATTTAAATCAACTTTTCTTTCTTCTTCAAAACACAGTCAGACAAACAAGCCACCCATAAGCCGCGGTCACGTAGCGTCCATAGCCCAATGGTTCGCGTGATCGAAAGAGTTGAGCAAAGACGGGCGCGGTCGGTTTGTCGATGGCGGTCACCCATACATATTATCAAAATTTCATGGACGCTACCGTGCTTCGGAGGGCACGTTAAGCCTTGTATTCAATGGTGGAAACAGTCGTTAGGCCTTGTCGAATACCTTTGGGTGGCTTGAGATCATTCGACACTGGGTCGGCCACTAAACCCTCCACCAATCCGCATTGGAGCAGCGTGGTAGAATATGCTCTAGACCTCCTGTAGCTGTGTCTGTGGGGGAGATCCGTGCCCAGCAATGGGACGTAAATGGGTCGCAGCTAAAACCTTATGCTCCATTCGAAGATATAGCATCGTCAATATGACTGCCATGACTGATAAACAATACATCGTCAACTCAGATTAATGAAAATAAGAGTAATAAAATAAGAGTATCAGTGCTCTAAAATCAATAATTAGACTATCATTGCTATTCGCAAAGGCTGCTGATTATAGTACTACCTACTACATAATGAATCATAAAATTTTCTACTGAAAAGGCAGTTAGGAAAAGTACTTTATCACAACAATGAAATAAAATAATTGGCAACTGATATTGACTATGAGGTTAGAATCATAGCGTAATTGGTAGTACATTCAATAGAATGTCTCATATGTATAATTTCTTTGTGTATTTGTTTACATAATCTATAGAGTTTGTTGGTTAATTATTCTCAAGGTCCACATTTAACAAGATTCTGTATTCTTATTCGTATTAAAATTAACGAAATTTTATATGGTTAAGTCCAATTAGTCCTTTGGAAAATTTTGGGTTGAAGTTATGGTCAATATTAAAAAAGTGAGTTGTAGAAATGAAATTAAAAGTTGTTAAACTAAGAATCATCAGACATAGTCATGAAGAGGTTATAATGAAACCGAGCTACAGAAGGGTAAGTGGTCACCATCGCCTATGAACACATGCAACACTAGGGACATCACATTGTCATGCGTTGCTGACCTTAAAGGATGCTCCATGTAGGTCCTTCCTTCCACCAATTCGCTCTAGAGCAGCGTGGTGGAGTAGTCCTGGCCTCCGTACCTGTGAGATGAGCCAAGTATTGGAACGTGACATATATCCAGCAGTTAATAAAGCGACACTTATGAATTGACGCCACAAGGCATCCTATCGCAAGTGTGTAAATGTGAAATCGTTTTATGAAATGTCTTAACTGTTTTAAACGTTCAATTGGCGTTCCAGAATTCAAAGTAAAGCCCTCAAGCGAAAGCTATTATCCCCATTGCCAATATTGTTTACGATTGTACACCACGACTTAGATTTAACGTTTCTAATAATCGCCTGGCCATTGTATATTAAAAGTGACTTTATATCACCCGGGGCTTAAGCGGTACGTTGATTATTATTGTTGCTTGTTTGCAATTAGTTCAAAATTAATTGCTCACATTTGTACCACCATTAGAATCAGTCGGTTTCAATGCACGATTATGATTTAAGTATTAATTATATTAATTATGATTTATATTTGGTTCTGTTCGCAGGAAGTCGTGCGCATAATTTTGGGTTATTCAACCGGCGAATTATTTGTCGGAACAAAGTAAAATTAATGTTTGATTAGTAGAAAAAATAATGCCGCGTAGGTTTAGGTTTGATTCAAATGTAGCAAAATGAAGATGAGGTCCTCACCGTTTCTTATCCTTGTATTGGTATACTGAAATATAGAATAATAGTTTGCTTAGCTCGGAAGATAGGAACGATAAAATTGTTCCAAAATAACACAATAAAATAAAAGGAGTTATATTACAATGTTTGTTATGTTTGGTAGTACATCAACAATGACCATCCGATTAGCTACCACTGATTATTCAGTTTGCACACAATATGAAATGCAACTTATAAGTAAGTACTTTAATTCTTCTATCTACGTACTACTACTACTACTACTACTACTACTACCTATTGTATACACATCTTAAAAATATAATATTGCTTAGATTTTTTTTCTAAAATTTTGATCTTGTGTCATAACACCTTATAATTAATCATAATATAGTCACTATCGTCAGCCCATCAACAAACCGCGCGGTGTTGTCTATATATATCCTATATTGCTGCCGATGAGAATGATGACTAGAATATGCATGAAATTTTCTTATGTTATCCATTAAGTTACTATGAGATCCTTAGACAATTTGTTAGTCATTTACTTAGCTGTCAACGTACCATTCACGTAATTGACATCAAACAACAAAGAACAAATAACCCAAATAATATGTTATGGCATGAGAAAAAAGTTGACATAGTAAACATTTTCGGATGCGTCTGAAAGAAATTACGATTGAGGCGTGTCAAGCAATTATTCTTAAGTAAGAGTACTTCCCAAAGTTGTGTTACATACAAACACACAACCCGTTTCGGCCGACTTACCGCATCACATCGAGTCTCACGGCTGGATGAAAGCGAGAGGCCAACTTAATTAATTGCGTCTACACATCTAAATACTAACTCAAAACTTCTTTTGACTGATGGCGCAACACTTTCGTTCTTATGAAGCGACTATTACGAACATAATCTCATTTTATTTACAAACGACGCCATTGTAAAGGTCTGAGAACGTTGAAATCACGAGTGATTGCGAAAAAAAGATCCGCGCTTTCATCTTTCACGCTTTTGTTTTCGTCGCCGGTTTTCCCACAAAACTCAGGAGAATTTGCATGTAAGTAATTCTCGTGTCTTTGTTGTCACTCAATTTTGATTTTGGTGTAGGGAGGGTCCTAGGAAATTGAGTAAGGTAGGGGGAATATGTTTTTGTAATGATCCGTGTTGTTTTATTATATTTACACGACTCCGTGGCGCGGTGGTGAGTTATACTGACTGCCAAACCGCGGGACCTGGGTTCGAATCCCGGCCGGGACAGATATTTATTTCGCAGATAAATATTTGTAGTCGATTCATGGATGTTAAATGTGTCGTTTTCTCTGTGTGTCCGCCACCCGCAACAACAGGCGGTAAGCCTACTGCGGGGATGTGAAGCGTTTGTTTATTAATATTTATTTATCCTGAGATTTGTTTAAAATCACTTTTCTTCTAAGTAAAGTAAGTAGTCTAGGATTGCATTGTTTACACTCGGAATATACTCGTACCTATATGTAACTTCAAATTATTTTATACGGTTTTTTATTTATTTATTTGTTTAAGTTTAAAGAGGTGCCTACTTCACTTGTTTGCGTGACCTATTTATTGTGTATAGGTATCTAGCTATAAATCATGGGTCAAGTAATTAATGTCAACATTATAAGAGTTTTTGTTGATATCATACATAAAGTAGCTTGCGTACATTCCTTACCGCATAACATAACTAAGGTGACCATGATTTGAGGCGTTCTATACCATAATATTTTTTGCTTAGTCTAAGTAATAGATTACTTAAAAAAAATTGTATCCTACTTATGTGCACGCGTTAGAAATTATACTTCTTTGTTTATCCTTTGCAAGAACAACCTGCACTGTCGATGTCTTATTTCAATCACCATGACATTGACGT
>DWTT01002450.1:0-10059 GCA_018250895.1 Carterocephalus mandan | reverse complement strand
CACCCGAAGGTCTTCGACAAGGCTTAACGACTGTTTACAGCATTGAAAACAACCGGGACCGACGGCTTTACGTGCTCTCCGAAGCACGGTAGCGTCCATGAAATTTTTGCCAGTAACCGACCACACCCGTCGTTGCTCAACTCTTTCGATCACATTGAATCGACGAAGGGCCATTGGGCTATGGACGCTACCAACCGGTATAATACCTATGTATTATACTTGTGGTTTGTGGATAGCCACAAAATGAATGTTATCTAATTAAGTTCTTATACATATTCTTTATTTTCGTTGTTCCAGATGACACATTATCTGTGATAGAAGTGTCTGCTAATGATCGACTGCGGTTGACGTGCGGGTTGAGAGCTCGGAACCAGGGGCAAACGACGCAGTGGTTCCTGGATGGCAGACCTCTGGATGTCCTGTCCAAGAGTCGAATTTCGCAGCAGAGGCAATGGTGAGTGCCATGGTTTTCACCATCAAGGGAGGGTTAGGCCAAACTATCACGCTGGTCAGGTGCGGATTGTCACCTCACGGTGTTTTCCTTCACCGTTGCAGATTATGGTCAGGAATGACTCGATTTCTAACTGTGTTTCTTTCTCCATCGAGATCGACGAGTTCCAATGAAAATACAACATACAAAAAATAGAGGGTAGAAATAATGTCTAAAAACCTTTTAACTAAATACTTAGTATTTATGTATTTTAACAAATAAGTTGTAATTTTAACTGCCTTATAAATTTTAATTTTGCGTCGAAATTTTCAAAATTTGCAGCGGTAGCAACATTTTATTATTACATTCGAAAGATTAGGTATTTCAATAATACAGCAACAATAAATATTGTTATACATATTTTAATACATTGCTACTTCTTTTATTACGAGATAGAACGGATGCCATTTGTCAAAATCTGCTTTTTATCTGTTGGCAACAGAGTTGTGTCCACTCAGCCTCCAGACCATTGTTCTATTAAAATATCTAAAAATATAGACAACGGATATAAAGACAGAAAAATTTATGTATCCTATCCGCAGCAAAATTAAGCGTTCAACTACGCGGTACTGAATTACACGAGACACTAATTTATAGCTTCGGGATTTAAGTTTTCCAGTTGAAATAGCTGATAGTGTTTTCCCGATACATAGCCAAATCGAATTGCCAGCCAAAATACTTGGAAATGCAGCGTACAAATTCCCATTTTAACAAGAGCTTGCATCAATATTTACGTATTTCTATTCAGAGACGTTGAGAACACAATAATTCAAATGCAACGGCCTCATAGTATGCGATCCGACACGAGGCATCTCAAAACAATCTGTCGATCAAAACATTCTTCATCAATCAAACGCTTATACGAAATGGATTATGAGACCGAATATTGGACTGAATTATAGTCCGTTTTACAACATGGGATGAAAATCACGTGCTTCTTATTGTACAATTTACTAGTGTACAAAAACACTGCTTGGATAAGGCCCAAGAAATTTTGCATCAGTGAAAACGAATCGTTCTTTTTAGATAAATTTGCTCATCAATTTCAATTTGTCTACTTTGAGATTAAAAGCCGTTTTCACGTGACCGCGACTAGTTTTTCTTGCAAAAATTTTAACTATACTTACTTACTTACTTCAATGAGTACACAATTTGTATCAGCAGCGTTGTAAATCATTAGACTTAGTAACAAAATTTCCGGTGAATCAATTCTGTTTCAAATTTTTCCAAAATCATTACACTGCCTCCGAATATAACCCCAAGAAGAACATAGAATTTAAGACTACTTTCGTAAATCGTGAAATAAATAAATACATAGTTGTTTTATTATAAAATTGCACAAAAAGCTAGATGTTGTTTTAACGTGTATACCGCGTAACTCGCGCACTTGAACTCGTGCATGCGTTCGTAAGGTACTCGTACATTTTGGCGATCGCCACAAATTTCACCTGTCGTATCCGGATCGAGATCGAGATAAGAGTGTTGAGTTTGTATTAAAATATGAATTTAAATCGACAGCGTGCCACAGCGATGAGATGATGAGTAATCCTGACTTGATATGATAGATATGTATTTATTTCGTAGATACATCATTTGTACTTGGTTCAAGGATGTTAAATATTGATGTTTTTCAAGTTGAAAATACATAGAATCTTAGTGAGTGTGTTAGAGTTTTTATTTATTTATTCGCAGGTTAAGGATAAAAGGGTTCCAGGCTAAGGATGAGGGAATGTACACGTGTCAGAATGGAGAGGAGCAGGGGAGAGAGCTGAGTGTTACCATCAAACTGAAGATGGATACGGATGTAGAAAACTTGGACGGTATGTTGAGTTTAAAGAATTACATATGTAGAATCAAAGTCAAAATCAAATATTTAATTTAGCTAAAATGTGATATTGCTGCTGCGTTGGTGTAGTGGGCGCAAACGCGACTGCTAAGCTAAGGTCCTGGTTCGATCCCCGGGTCGAGCAAAATGTTATTGTCTTCAAATTCTCTGTATTTGCTCGGTGTCTGGAATTGTGTTCGGTATATTTCAATAGATTAAGTGCCCATTAGCGAGACCTAAACTAAACTGGTGAAAAGTGGGTAAAGGAGTACCTACTACACGCTTCTGCCTACTTCTTCGGGGAAATATAGGCATGATGTTATGTTAAGTAATGTTGTAAGTTGATTAGGCATTTTTGAATTTCTAAAACATCTAACATCAAATATCACTAGCGCATACCAAAATTAGGCAAATAGGGTGCTTGGCCTTATTAAATGGCCCACTGCATTCATTGTATAATTTTTTAAAGTTAGCGAACGAGCATGCAATAATATCCATTTAATTCAGTTAGTACCTACGGGATGTTAAGAACATGTATTGGTCTGTTCCTTAGCTACAAGGACTAGGGACTGTTAGTACTAATTAGCCCTCTTTGTTAATGTTAGTCCAGTTAGAAATTGTGATATCAAAGCGAAAAAAGGAGAGCATTTGTATTAAGGTTTATGAATAAACTGACCGTTCTATCTGGAAGAGTTCCCAGTTATTTTCATATAACAGTTATTTTCATATAATTGACGTCTTTATACTCCATCCAGATGTGAAAACAACGCGCTAAATCCTTGGATTTTAATGCAAATGTTGAGTAAAGTACACGGCTGATATTATTAAAACAAATGTAACGTCATAATCCATGGTTTATTTTATATCACATAAAATATAATTTTAATACCAGCTCATAAAGGGTGTGCCTTACATTTTACTTAAAGACGTACATAAATTGTTTTTATAAGTATTATTAGAATGGACTTTTTGAGAAAATAAGATGATCTTAAAATTGTCCATACGATTTCAAAATATGGTGTAAGTTTTATACAAATATGTACTACGAGTATTTTAACTGCAACCCAAGACAAATATGATAAACTTTGAACAAGACTCAGAAAGGGACTGGGAAAGTTAGAAAGCAAAAGATGTTACTAATAGCACAGAATACATAATAGTACAAGTCTAATAGTGACAACTATAGACTAGGAGAATTACTAATAAAAGTGCAATCTTACTAAGCATTGATGCCTATGACAACAATGATAGGAACTCTCTGTTCCTATATGATGATAGGAACTCTATGTTCCTATGATTCTTCCGAATGAAGAAATGATTCTTCTGATTGTACATGGCAGTTCCCAGTGAACTTCCTCACAACTTAATTGCTACATTTAGAATGATCGTAGTATTTAATAGGGTCACCGCCATTAGTCTATGGTCCCATTGCATATAGGATCAACCACATAAGAAGTTTAAAACATAAGGTTATTTCGTAAGTGGTTCTTATTATTCTTTACAGAGTACCAATCAGATGTATATGTTCAGCGATCGATGCCAGAAACACTATCTCATCATCAACCGGTACTTACAGTAGGGAATAGCAGAATAGAAGAATCCGACGGTAGAAGATACCCGCGGTTTCATAATCCCAAAGAATATGACAGCAAAGATGAAGATACTGACGATAAAATCGAGAAGGAACACAGGACTTATGGCCACGTTGATGATACTATAGCAAAGTTTCCAAAATTCAAGCATCCTATTAAAATGGTTTATAGAGAGATAAGGCTGGTTGGAAGTTCAGTTAGATTTAGGTGCCCTGCTGAAGGTAATTAATTATTTTCTTTATAGACAGATTTTACTTAACGATTACCTATTAGTTAAGGCTCGTCTGTCGTCATTAGGTCATTGAGCAGAGCAATGAGCATACCTAGAAATTTCCAGCGTATTTCTGATTTTAAGTTATCTAAAATAAATGTATGTCATATTACTCTCTGGTTTCAACACTAACTAGAATACTTCTTTCTTAATAGATTTCTTTAATTGAGCTTAAGTGTAAGTTATACCGGTAAAAATTCGAAAACCTATTCGAATATCATATTTATAGGTACCAACTATGTGGTGTGTATTCTCTATATCTGGGAAACTTTAACTAGTGCCAAGAAAACTGTTTCGTTCGATATGACACTAATGTCTTAATTAGGTACCTACGAGTTTACATGGTAACTTATTATAAGAAATGCATGAATATATATGTATGTAGTTATTAAATGATGCAAACGACAAAAATGCACCACGTCCAGAACCAATGACCGTAACCCGTTTAAAACGCGGGTAAACAAACAATTTTTTTCACCTCGCCGTTACACCAGAAATAGCCTCTAACCGTCAGTCAAACCAGAAATAGCTGAAAACGTTTTATTATCTCGTAAACTTTCGCAGGGAATCCTACGCCGAACATAACGTGGTTCAGGGATAATCATACCCCCATATCGAGGGTCACCTTTCAGCCGTCGTATGGGAAGTGGTATATTGAACTTGAAGAATTGATGAAAGAAGACAGTGGGAACTATACTTGTGTCATTTGCAACGAACTTAGCTGTATTAATCATACGTATTTGCTTGACGTTCAGGGTAAGCTTATTATTACTACTAATGTTAATATAATGATAGCTAAGTAAAGTTCTATAATTGGGCCTAGAAAACGCTAACATCCTTTTCTAATAAATAAAATAACATGAATTTGGAAGGATCTTTAAAGGTGCGCTTTATCCAAATTGATCATCCACTTTAACGTTTTAAGAAAAACAAATATAAAAGTCATAAGTTTAAGAAAAACAAATATAAAAGTCAAGTCAAACAAATATAAATGTCAAAGTTTTCCGTTAACTAGGTATCCAAAAGCTTGTAATGTCTACCAACAAATAATAGGCCAGCGTGACCAATCCTTATGTTTATAATGGGTTGTGTTGTGATATAATTATAATGAGTTGAATGATATCGTTGACGTGTATCTTTATTGAAGTTTATAAGTCAGCCCTCTTATTCATAACAAATTAATAATCATATTAAAAGTGTTTTGTCACTTTCTGTGAATTCTGAATTGAGTTTAAATAAAACACTCTTTGGCTATAATGTTGAAACCCACTACAAAATTATTGTGACTGCATCCTCGTTCGCTAACTTAATCATAAATGTATTAGTTGATTAGAATGTGTAACTACGTAATGTTTTTACAGAATATCAGTCTGATGGAGAGGTTAGATCAAAGCCAGAAGGACATTTGCAGCACTTTGCGGCACCGCTTGTAGATAATAATAAAATCGACGAATCACTCACCGGCGATATAAAAAGATTCGCTAGAAACAACAAATTTAAAGAATTCGACACCAAAGATGAAGATCCCGATGATAAGAACGAAAAGGAACATCAGAACTACGGTCACGTAGACAACACTACGACGAAATTCCCACCGAAATTCAAACATCCGTCGAAAATGTATAATATGGAAATGAAACCGGCGGGAAGTTCTATTAGGTTTAGGTGCGCCGTTGACGGTAAGTAAATTCAGTTTCTAGAATTAGAAGTAAATGAATGTGTTGTTAAAATGAATACTTATATTTATTTTTCCTGAGAAATAAACATAAAATATATCTACAAGTTTTGACTTATGAATCAAAATAAAACTCTACTGAACTCCAGTTTTCGCGTTATTGATATTATGTTGGCGCAAGAATTGGATCTGGAATGGAATTGGGCTTTATAGAAACACATTCAAATTAGAGTCACGTATTCACATGCCAAAGTTTTCTTAGTGAGAGAAAAGCCATGTCCATATGCCAGTTGTGACGATTTTGAGTCGTAATAGTAGACCACTTTCGTTTACAAGACACTGTTAAGTTAAACATGCAATAAACGCGAATAGTTCTAAATGCATCTTGTTCTATGGGCGTGAACCTCCCGTTATAGCTGACAGCGTTTAATTATCCCATAAACTTTGCAGGCAATCCCACACCAAACATAACATGGTTTAAAAATAACGGCACGCCGATATCGAGGTCTTACTTCCAACCCTCCTATGGAAGGTGGTCGATAGCTCTTGAGGAGCTGACTAAAGCTGACAATGGAAACTATACTTGCCTCATTTGTAATGAGCTAGGATGTATCGACCACACTTATATGCTTCATGTTCAAGGTAAGTTTAATTAATGTTATGGTATTCAAAAGTAATGTTAAAAAGAGATATTTCAGATATAGAATAATGCAATATTGAAATACGTTGACAACGAACCAATATCTTTCCATAAAAATACTATATATAACTATATATGTATAAAACGATATAAAACTAATGCAGAACCAATTGCTTTAGAACGATATCCATCGAAACCGTACATAAAAGAAGGTTATCCTGGAAACATAACGGTTCTGGTGAACGACACAGTCCAACTATCTTGTCCCCCGGTCTCGGACCTAGAACCTGGACTGTACTGGATAAGGCCTTCGATGAACTATTCGTTGCGGGATGTAGACGTCGGACCAAGCGATGCTCCCATACCTGCCGGAGAACGCATTGAGGTCTAGATTTTTGATTTAGGTGAAGGTCTGGGTTAAGATATTTAAAAGGTTGTGGGTTTCACGCAAATAAAGTGCACTTAGAAGTTGCAAAAATATGTGAATCTTTTTGGCCTCTATTCATTATAGTTAAGGTTATTTATCTACTGGATTTGTATCCTATAGCTTAACTCACTTCTCTCACGTTTTCTCACTTACATTAAAATATTGCTAGTAAGGTGTTCAAGTTAAGGGGAATCATTAATATAATATCAATGTTAATTATTAAGTTCTATCATTAATTTCTTCATGTCTTAACTCTAGTAATTTGGTGGAGGTTAATAATCAGGTATTTTCGGTTGGTGATGGTATCATAGTAATTAAGAATTTCTAGATGCTAAGTGTAAAATGTTAATACTAACATTTTCCTTGAAAGAAGACTAGATTATAATCGTTGTTAACTGTTTTTGCTACCGATCTGAATCTGCTGAGATCAGATAACAGGATGGGTCGGGGTGACATCGCTTAGAAGAATCCAGCAGTAGACCTCCAAAAGCTGGTGAAGTTATAAACAAATGTAATCCTCTGATTAAAAATCACCAATTTCTTCGTAGAACGCTTATACGCGAAGCCTGTCCTCACGCAAGGAGCTGTAAATCAGACGAGCTTGGTCGGTGAGACCGCTAAGTTCAGCTGCGAGTTTCTATCAGATATGCATCCATACGTATTCTGGATGTATTTCACCAAAGACGAGTACATTTACAATGAGACCGAGACTGGCGTTGCTAGTAAAGAGTCCATCGTATACAAAGACGAACAGAAAATTATTCCGGTGAGGGTGATGACTAACGCATGTGGTTTGGCTACGTTTATGTGTGAATTATTGGTTTGCATGACTTGAATGTTTTAATCTAGAATAGTAGGTTAGGTTAGTTAATAGCTAATATACATCGATCTATTTCGACCGTCAGGTCGAAAATCTTAGTTGAAGTTTTATAATTATATAAGAAGATTATACTTATTTAAGAATATTAATTCTACTGGCGTAGTATTCGTAATTATTTAAAATCTACCATTGTTGGATTAAACAAATCCAAATATTCGATTTATTTAAAGCTGCATGCTTAGGTGATTACGTACGTGAATGATAAGATAAGTAATCTTATTATGTCGGTCTAAGTAATAAAATATTTACAGAGCGAAAACCCGGAAGACAAGCCTGAACAACTGACTTTGTATAACGTAACGAAGGAGGATGAAGGGTGGTACGTCTGTGTTGCACTCAACTCTCTTGGCAATACCACCGCTAAAGGCTACCTTTCTGTTGTTGAATGTAAGTGTAATTCGTTATTTTTAGGTCTCATATTATTATAATGGGGAGAGAAGGTAGAAGGTCAATATGTACCTACATTATTTGAAAATATAGTTCGCCTACCTTGGTAGACTAGCACCACTTCTTGAAGATGAATCGCCTAATTCCAGAATGACAGTTGCATAATTTGAAGTCTGACAGAAGATGTTATTGGAATGTTTATATTGGAAGGACTTTATACTAACACTTTGAATTTTTACCATATTATAATTTTATTAATACTGTATTGACTGCTGAGAAGATAGTTATTAGCACAAGGAAAATAATTTACTTGTGTCAATGAGATAATATTGTGCAAGATATAATCATATTAGGGACACCTCTCGTATTAGGGAAAAATGAATGAAAATGAAAAGAATGAATTAGATAAAAAAGAAATTACTTATTATATTTTTCGACATTTTTAGCTTTCCCAGTAACAGCACCGCTCGATCACGGCAAGCACACGCTGCTTATAAACATTCTCACAGCCGTCCTCGGGGCTATGTTCTTCGTGGCCGCCATCATAGTGGTGATGATCTTCAAGAAGCTGAAACGGGAGAAGATAAAGAAGGAACTGGCGATAGAGACAGCACGCGCAGTTATAGTGACACATTGGACGAAGAAGGTTACAGTGGAGAAACCGCAGATGAACGGATCGCCGAATACTACTGGAGAAGCACTGGTTAGTAATTTTAATTTAGATGCTTTATTTCTAAACGGTAGTAATAAAGAAGGATCTGGCTATAGATTCCCCGCGAGTGAGTGATAGTGAAATATTCAACGCTGGGCCACTAACCCCTCCACCAATCCGTATTGGAGCGGTGCAGTGGAGTATACTCTAGACCTCCCGCAGTTGTGTTGTTGCAAAGTATAAAGTCAAAGTCAAAGTCAAATAATTTATTTCGCTATGAGGTGATTGGACAAACTTAACGAAAGTCTAGGTAACTTCAGGAAAAGAGATATAATGCTATTCTAAGCTAATATAAGGTAAAGATTAGCTATTGATCATTGAATGAATAACCTAATCCCACACGGGTGCCTAACCTGCCTTAAGGCCTTTATATTATAGCTGAAAATGCATTCATTCATCGAGTCAACGTTAAAATTTCAGCTGATGCCGGTAGTGAAGATCGAGAAGCAGAAACTGCAGCAAGTCCAGAGCAACACGTGCGACTCGATAATGATGTCCGAGTACGAGCTGCCGATGGACATCGACTGGGAGGTGCCGCGGGAGTCGCTCGCGCTGGGCAAGGTGCTGGGCGAGGGCGAGTTCGGGAAGGTGGTGAAGGCTGAGTGCGTCGGCATCCTCAAGCCAGGCGTGCAGGCCATAGTCGCTGTAAAGATGTTGAAAGGTTAGTAGGTTTCATAGGAGCGTATAAACTCGCTTTTCAACGCGTGTTGGGTGACGCGTTGATACGCTTATAGGTAAGCTCTCATAGGCGCGAGCCAATGTTTCTTATATTGCTACTGACGACTACTGGTTCGATTGGAGTGTAAGCGCCGGAATAAGCCCGTGTAGTTACGCGCGTTTTTTGAAGCCTAGGGTTCCTAAGCTCGCTTTTCAAAGAGCGTGTTGGCGTGACCCGTTGATACACTTATAAGTTCGAATGTGTGATCCAATGTTTCTTCGTCAGAATCTATATTGCTACTGACACTCACCACCACTGATTCGATTGGAGTGTAAGAGTGCTTTTTAAAGACGATCGCACGATCGTCGAAATTACGTAGGTGTAAAGCCGTCCGCGTCTCCTCATCCCTTAGGACTCAGGCGTAGCCCTTTCCAACCGGCGAACATATTTTTAATTTTTTCATGTATAACTTATATCGTATGGCTATTTAGCCTTCAAGTTA
>DWTT01002449.1:0-10060 GCA_018250895.1 Carterocephalus mandan | reverse complement strand
CCGCGCCCGTCGTTGCTTAACACTTTCGATCACATTGAATCGAAGCGAGCCACTGGGCTATGGACGCTACAAAAACATTACCTACTCGTATTTAATCTCATACTTTGTTAATATTTTAATTCCTTTTACTAGAAGTTTGAAAGGATTACTAATAACGATTTCTTATAATTTTGAAAGGTTGTATTAGTTTCTCTGCATTCAGTGGCTTTGTAATGAGGATAGCGGGCGTAAAAAGTCTATTAATGACATTATTACGGTGATCAAATGCAAATCATTAACATATTCCAGTTTCTTTCAAATTTTTAATTTAATTATATTCAAATCAAACTGTGGTAAGTACCTAAAAACAAAAAAAAATGTTATTAAAATATCGAATCGAAACAGAAAATTGTTTTTCAATTGTGAAGCGCTGCAGAGGAATGAAGTCTGCTAACTTGTCCAGGTGGTCATTTGAACATTTTAAATGGTCATTGGAGGTCCTTTGATCCTTTTAAGAACTCCCGAGTTTAATGTTGATAAAACGCACAGGTATTATTTTTACGACGGTAAAAAATGACCGCTTAAAATGCAATTCAAACCATGCTAAGTGTATTGTAAATGTAGCAGTGATTATGTCGTATACAATTAAACACAACACGTGTAGAGGAGTAGGGTGTTGTAGCGCCGCAAAAACTACGTGCAAGCTCGTACTATTAAGTATTCTGTGGTGCTAGCGACAACAATAGCGGATAGCAATTAACACTTTCCATGAGTTCTAGCATACACTGGTATACATGTGGGCACATTGTATGAAATATATACAGAATGGAAAAAATAAATGGGACACGGAATATAAGTACCTACCTATCTACATTAAATATTGAAGAATTTTACTGATAAGAAAAATACCTTATTTTGAAAATTTTGAAATCTGCATACAACTCTCGTAATTACATAACTTTAAAGGGTAACTTGTAAGAATTTCAGTTTTACTTTTTTTTTATTGAAACACATAATTGATTTGTTCAAAGAAGCAGATTTTTAGTTAATTATTTATAATTTTCTTGATTAATCTTTAAAAAAATATGAAAATATTATCTGATATTATCTTCCGTTCATTTTTTTTCACCCTGTATATGGAAACGTTAAGGAACTCTAGTATTACTTACTCGTAGCTACCTGTTCTATGGATTATGTCCTAAGTGACAGCGCTGTTTTTGGCATAAAAGCTTTTGTGTGATCATTTCTGTTGCATTATATTTTAGCTACAATTACATGTATGACGTCTGTGGTGCACAGTAATAGCACAGTAATAGCGTATGATGGTAAAAATTTTGTACGGTTACCATTTACATCTGTACAGATGCGAGATACAGTCGATATTAGTTTTATTATATGTATAAATTCATATTTACCAAAATGTCGTAACTAGTAGTTATAATAATAATTATAATGTTAATTTAATTATTTATGTATGCCCCTCGTCCAGAAACTGATACAAAGCGCGGAATTAATGCCAGTCAGCCTCGGGTGATTTCCCTATTTCTATTTCGTTTACCAGCTCTACGAAGTTTAAGTTATCATAGACAATTATTCAGCATGTCTTCTAAATCGCCTACCGTTAATAGCTAATGTTTATCTGTTTAATTTCATTTACCTAATTAAAAACACACGTGATCAGAATGTTGTGATGGCGCCGCTATTAAGTATAGGCAGAAAAAGCTTACGTGCAAACAACAATAGCCGAGCAATTAACATTAGCACGCAGGTATGCTCGTAACGTGGGTAATGTATGTACTTTATATTTCATGCTTGTAATGGAGATGAGATGGCCTCGCTTTTTTCCTCGTCTATTTAGGTTAAGATTTATATTTCTTACTAATTGATCAATAAAATCATACTTAATAAGATCGTGTTCAAATCCGTTGAATGGTAATTTTATTGGTAAAATACATAGTATGTTGATGTTGTTGATTTTTAAGTATGTATTTTACACGCTGTAATCAGGGAAGACTAATTGTAGGTACAGTGGGGAACAGTAAGTTAAAAGTATTTGAGGTACAGTTGAATTTCTGTCAGTTACGTTTCGTCATTATATCGTTCGCTGATACTTATGCATTCTGAGTGGACAAACTACTATCATAGATACTATTTATGATAGTTACTACCTACAGTAGTAGACTAGGTACTTCTACTATGTTACGTTTCGAAATCTGCGCTAGTAATAAATACGTGCTTGCTGATGCTACTTTTTTACTATATCTATTACCATATGAAATTGACCAGGGTTGCTTTAATATTTGCTTCTATCAATATTTTTAATGGATATAAACCAAACCCGGTCACAGACAGCAAGGTCACGCCGATTTATCCAATTTATCCGATTTATCCCGCGTGACGCGCAACGCATGGCGGCTCTAGTCACCCTTGCGTGCGCCGGCGATGTTGTCGCTTGCGTAGTTTTTTGCCACCCTCGAAGGTCACGTCCCCAATGGCCGCTGCCTCGCGTGTCATAGATTTGTGACACAGAATCGTGATTTACTGATGTTAACACAATATGGCATTGAAGTGCATTTGTATCTGTAAGGTATTATTAGTAGGTTCAATTGAACATTTAATCAGCATTTAAAACGATAAAAATTCTTCTGTGATATATCTCCAGCTTTACTATAAGTTCAATAATAGGTAATTTAGTGATATACAATTTAATTTTGATACAGGTGTATACTTACCTGTATCGAATTATTAAATTGTATATTAGTGAATAAAATTTAATTAATTAACACTTAATTATGTGTTTGTTACTCCATTTACTTTCTTATTAACATTTTTATTTTTAAGAAGATTCAACGTCAGGTACAGTCGAAAACAAATAAAAGTATAGAGAAATATTTGCGTTATGTATAAAATAATTTTCTATTATAAAATGAGTTAGATACACATACATATTATATTTTATAATGTGAAATGGACGGATGACTTATTATCAATTAAGATTGCAGGAATGAATCCAGTTTAAATAGCATTACGAACATTCTTAAAAAACAATTCCGATTGGTTTGTTATTATCTTATTATTGTTTCTGTAAACCTAGTATTTTTATAACTATGAAGTAACTAGAGTTACCCATATAACGTCAGTGGTAGCTAAGTAGGTTGTATTTCTCGCGTGACTGGCGGATTGTCCGCGGCAGTGCGATAATTTATGGCTGTCTGTCCGCTGAGATAAAGTTTATTGTTTGTTGGAAAAATTATAAAACCATAATAATATAGGTGTCATAAATAAATAATGAGGAAACATACATGCCGTAGATTTACGTCGTAAATACACAAGAAAAAATAACAGAAGCCAAAGCTTGTCTCGTAATCAATACTTACTTTTGCCGTTGCAAACGCATAAAGCAGTGCATAAAAATGATTGAATAGCCATTTATTTACTGCTGACTTGGAGTGAACAGTGTTTTACAAGAGTTCACGATATAAGGTTAATTTTATTTTCATTAAATATTTTGGTTGGTTTGCATTATTCCTGAAGAGAATCTTTCTGGAAGTTACAATTTGCTATTTTTGACATATACGAGCACACGCTCGTGCTGTTGTTCAAATTGGAACTAAAAATTGTTACTGCCAAACAATTTCAAAATAGATCGATCTGGTTGACCTGATCTTATGGTCAAGCTATTGCTTGCTAGCTACATTACACATTAAATTGATTCGCAAGCCTTCATTAAATTTGTCAAATTTGAAATTAAGAATTTGATAGAATCTGCGAAAATTTTTAAGCTTTAGTTTCTCACGAAGCCTATAAATTTCACAGCTGGATTGAAAAAATAATTATCATGAATATTATAATGTGAATACTTAAATTTATATAAAAAAGAGAATATAATAAATGAGAATGAGAATATGTTTAAATACCAGTGTTTATTTATTTGTCGGCTATTTTTTACAAGGGATAAGTAAATGAATGACGTAGTAGGAGTCTAACCTTCACAAAGTTTGAATCATGAGGATTTTTGAGCGCGGCAAGATAGTTCAAAAGTCGAGGGCGCTAACCCCAAGTCTTCTGCGGTTGTCCACCAGGACGAATGAAATTGGTCTTTATTGTAATAATTATAAGGTAGTATATATTCAGGTATCTGTATTGTGATTTATAGAAAATATACAAGCCTAATTTAAAGTATGAATTCTTCTGATTGGCAAATATAGGTATATAGTTTTGTTTATTCAAAAGTACCTATTTCATAGCAAACTACATGAAATACATTCCATTGGAGTCCATGAAATTTGTGACAAAACGGATACGGTCGGTCCAATTCGAACAAGATACTAATTGGAATATTAGTTGCTTAGTAGTGTCGTTCCTTCATACATATTAGATCTGCAATGTTCAAGAGCCTGTTAGGTCAACATACAATATAAAGTAAGTATAGTTGACAAAAGAATGGATCAGAATGATCAAGATGAGAATCACTTTATTTTACTAACTGTAACTTTTACAACTCTAAGATGGTAAAAGAATCTGCAGTGATTGCTGTCATAATATCAGATGGACTGAATTTAAAAGTGACTATATAGGTAATCTCTACAAAGGTACTATTAATGTAGAGATTGCAGAATCAAAAACCAATTAAAGCTATATCTAATCTAGCATTAAGGCCACCTGTTTACTGTTATTATAAAACAAAGCCACACACAAAGTCGATTCATGGTTATGAGCAAATTATAGCCAGTAATTGTTTTAAAACAAAACCATTATCACTTTGCAATTTTACTGTTCGTCTACAGGTTTATGGCGGTCTATCTTGCTCGTCTGACCAACACTTGCTAAAATATTTTTTTGCATGACGAACAAAAGATGAATTTTTAAGTTTAAAATTTGTTCGACTGCGCTATAAATAAAATGTTTAACAGTTTTCCCTATTATCGACCGTTTTGTTTTATTTATATAGAGTATCTGATCCCTACTTCTCAATACTCTCTGGCTTGGTCACATTTTGCGGGGCAAGAGAGAATTATCATTTCGGCGCCACTGATTGCTTAGCAGGGTGTGGCATAAATGTCGAGCCATGTGTTAATTAATTCAATTAACAAAACTGTTACTGTTGGAATTTCCGTAAGAAAGCTATAAGATTTCACGACTGTTGCTTGGGTTTTATTGATCCTTTTCTTTTCAACCATAATTTGTCATTGAATAAGCAAACCGTATTCATTTATTGTAATGCTTGGAAGTCATTGCTGTAGTTTATTGCTGTAGGCAACAGTAAAAGAACCGCTTGTCCGAACTTCAATTGATATTATTGCCAAACTTTTGAAGTTGATTCGCTTTACAATACTAGAATGTGGTCGAACAAGTCTTATAATCTTCGCTTAGGTACGTCGATGTAACCTGGCCATAAAATAAATACGGTGGCAATGAAAAAAACAGCGAGAAAATCAAATTTCGAATTACTTGACGATTTCAAATGCGCATAATGAGGAAGCCATCCCGACGTAACGTTTTGTGATTGCCAGCGGACCCCGCCAACCCCTCATTACATTTACGCACTACCATTAAGCGTAATCAACCTCTCATCACACACGGAGATGGAGGAAACAATAAAATGAACACTTATTAAAATAATCCCCGACATGGCCACTTTATACAACCATTTGTGTTATTTAAATTAGAGACAAACGCTGAAAAGGCTGTACCATAATATGACGGTTGTTATGAAGAAAGAAATTAAACATGTAATTTGACAGCAACACGTATGCAATCCACGGGATAATTTTTTAAACGCCGATTTAAATCTATTCAGGAGCATGATGACAAGTGCAGAAGCGATAGAAGCTACCCTCTGTGTGTTTAGTTTAGTTCCCCACGCACGCACTCCTTGGCTGTATGCGTGCAACCCTTCATTACGATCTACGAGTAAGACTGTTACGACGCAATCAAGCACTCGGCACATACGTGAAACCACGGAAATAGTAAAACAAAATTGAAGGAAGCATAAAGCCTTGGCTTGGGCTAATTTCGATCAGGGCTTTCAAACATATAAATTGTTTCATAAGATATATTTTATTAAGAAAGCAGCAAATATGTAAAACATTTGCATTAAAAAAATCTAATACAAAAATTCTGACACATTCTGTTTTGTATACACATAAATAACGATTTATAACACCACCATCTTTAAAATTAAGCAGAATTTTGTTACTGATTATGATGACATTATTAATTTATAGTAATTGAATTGTACTTTATTTATCGTAAGCAAATGAGTAAACTGCTCGCATTTTACGATTAATGTCATTTCCGCTATAAACATGTGGCGAGATAGCAAGGGTCCATAAACAAGATGGTCGATCTGGCTGGATGCTTTGAAGGAAAAGCTTTCGGTTAATTAGATGTAACTCCAGTTCTAAGATTTACGACATACCTACCAAGCGAATATGGCAGCAAAACCTAAGAACATCTACATTCACGTAAAATAGTTATACCTTGCTTTTCTTGTATTCACACTATTGAAGGAAGCCAACATAATAATAAGAATGTTCTGCATGATTCCTCTGGAAACGTATCTATGTCGAATAGTAAATTAGATTTTTAAGTCATACCATTCATACCAATGTGCCACATACGGTATAAATTGTGCACAGTTGCACTTTATATATAAAATACGATCTACGTGTCTTTAATTATGTGGTATGTGTATTATAACAATAAATACTAATGATTATTTAACAGTGTCTAAGCGACCTAATAAAACTAAACATTTGGATCAACAAAGTACTAAAGTTCATTCAATTTCACATAAGTTCACATGCAAAAACCTCAAGAGATAATAGAGCGCATGAGGTTTAAAACCGTTTCGACCGATGAAACAGATAACAAATCGACACATGAATAGGTGATCTTAATTTATCTGTGAAAGGTTCCGGCTAACACCATATCGATCTAATCGAATCATTAAAACTAACAAGCGATTTATTAACTGCATATCCCTCATGGACCGTGGAAACTAGGCATACGATCATTACAAAGTTACGGGTAATGTATGGCTAATAGCAGCTTATACCTAAGTCTATATTTCCCTTATATAACTAGTGGTGTCTGACGTAATGTAAACAAATAAATTTAACTTCTTGGTTGAATTACTTGGTTCGTTTTAGATAGTGACATCGAAATTTGATCGGACTACTTATATATCTATTATAAGAAATCGCAGTTCCTTTTGTCACTTCACTGATCACTCGTACCTACCTATTTCATAACAATATTCCAATCTGACAGGTCTGTATTATTTTATGACGACATATAAAATGTTTTAGCATTGAGTAAAAATAACTTAGAATCACTTTTATGCATTTGACAATGAGTGAACGAGGTCAGTTTTTGCCTGTAATTATTTATTTACACAGTAATTATCCATCCACAACGGCATTGTTGCAAGCGACCTTTACGTTTTTATTGGCTACGCGATTGGTGATACGTCAGTCGTCAATCTAATTAGAATTGGATCTGCTTACTTTTAGATAATTATAAGGCATTAATGTATGGTTCTTTTAATTTTTTTTTGTAAACATTCCCTTATAAACCAAGTGACTATATATTATTTTTTCAAGAAAATGTTGCTTACATTTTTGTGAATCACTGTACGTTTAAATTATTTTAACACCATGATATGGGCGGATTGAGATTTTTTTTAAATATTTCCTGATTGAATTCATTGGTGGAGGTTCCTAATTAAATATTTAATTGAAGTGCTGGATTACCGACTACTATTGGTGAATTTAGTTTGGTAAATAATTTACTTTTGCAATTTAAAGCTAAAGCGTAGGGTAGAAACACATAGTACTCACTGTGCGGTGGCGTCAGCGAGAGCGCAGAGACGGCGGGCGGCGGCACGGGCGGGAACATGTCCTGGTGCGGCGGGAACATGCGCGGCGGCGGCTGGGGCTCCGCCTCGGGCTCCTCGGGCTCCAGCTTGTGCGGCGAGCGGGGCCGCGCCAGGCGCACCGCCTTGAGGCCGCCGGGCGAGCGGCGCATGGACAGGTTCTCCGGCGTGTCCGACTCCCCCGAGCGGCGGCGCGGGCGCGCCTGCTTGCGGCGCGGCTGCTGGCCCGTGGGGCTGTGCGGGCTGGCCGGCGGCGACGCGCGCCCCGCCGGCGGCGTGGGCGGCGGCGTCCGCTCCTGCTCCACCTGGTCCGGCTCCTGGTCCGCCAGCCCTCGCACCTGCAGCGACTCGCCCGCGCGGATCACAGTGCCTAACTGCTCCTGCGCCACCGACACTTCTCCTCGGTACATGAAGTCCACCACCGCCTGCACCTCCCATCCCTGGAAGTCCTTCAACACGATCACGGGGTGCTTGCACGGGTTCTCGCTGAAGATCCGGCGGAACAGCGGGCTGCACGCGCCGAGCAGCACCTTGTGCGCGCGCACGCGGCGCTCGGCGCACACGAGCGTCACGTCCACGAGGGTCTCGGCGTGCAGCAGCGCCTCGAAGGAGCGAAGCAGGTGCGCCTGGTGGTTGTTCCAGCGCAGGCTGTAGTGCTCCTCGCCGGTCGGCTTGTCGTCCATCGCGCGTGCCGGTGCAAACGCGTGTGCCGCGGCGGCGTCGCCGGCGGGCGCGTGCGCGGCCTCGCGCCGCCCTCCGCCCGTTCGCACTCCAACCCTTTCGCTCAGATCGCCGGACCGGACCGCGGCGCTCGCATAGCTCGAATCGTAAAGTTTGGGTAGCGTGCTGTCGTCTGGACGCGTGCGGGGTGCGCGGTGGGATCGCGGACGTGCAGCGCGGGCGGCTCGCGAGCGCGGAATGAGCCGAGGCGAGCGCGGCGCGGCGACGGGCGACGTCGTGCGAGTGCGGCGCGTGGCGCGGGCCCGCCCCCGGCCCCGCCCTGCGCACACACGCGCGCCCGCCGCGCCGCGCGCCGCTCACACGTGCTGCATGCCCACCTCACATGTATACCTACACATGTCACGTGACGCCTACTCCACACTATGTATTTTTTCGGATACCTACGGCACGTTATACGGCACTCTGCATCCGCATCAGCGGCCGCTGTTTACGTTACGAGCGGAGTCGGACAATCGCGAATTCGCGATGCGATGCGGGCCGGGAGTGACCTCCTCGGTCTCGAGACGGCGAGTAATATTTTATGAGCGATGTTTAGGTTTGCCGAGCAGATTATCTTTCTACTTTTCCGTCTTTCTTTCGAACAAAGAATGAAGTTGGCGGTCGGAAAAGTTTCTGGCGTTTGGAGATTACATTTGTGGAAACTAGAGGACGTTACCATCAACAGTACTAAAACCGAGCACGATTTGAGAGCAGCTACATATCCGATAACGGCGCATTTAGTAAAATATGAGATGGGTAGTTCTTATTGTTTTTAATTTTCTTATTGTTCTTAATGTTTTTTGAAAGGCCGTCGTGTGGCTTGAGAACATTCGGCACTAGGTTGGCCACTAATCCCTCATCCAATCCGCATTGAAGCAGCGTGGTGGAGCAAGCTCTAGACCTCCCGCAGCTGTGTCTGTGTCAGCAGAAGGGTTTCCAACCACGAAATGTACCATGATGGAACCTATTTACCGAACTTAAAACTGTAATTGCCTGTGGTACTACTACGCCTGGCACTACCTACGGGCGAAAAAAAAATCCCATGGTACTGTCAATAGGCCTACCCTACTGCCACAGTTAAGCAGTCGTATTTTTGAATAAGGAAACTTGGAATAAATTTAAATTGTTGTGCTAAAGTTAACCCAACATTTCAAGTTCTCTTCCCTTCCCTTTAGAGGTTTCAGATTCAAATTCGCCGTTTGGTTACCGTGCCCTCCGAAGCACGGAAGCGCCCATGAAATTTTTCCACTTTCACGGTGAAAAATCCACGGAACGACCGCACCCGTCGGTGCTTAACTCGGTCGATCACATACGATCAACGAGCCATTGGACTATCCTTCAATCGGGCTATGTACATGGAAGATTCAACAACAAATTAAATTAAACAGTAAACCGTTCGATATCTATCCATCCATCCATCCATCAGCCTTTTTGGGTCCACTGCTGGACATAGGCCTCCCTCAATCGTCGCCACTCCTCCCG
>DWTT01002448.1:0-10060 GCA_018250895.1 Carterocephalus mandan | reverse complement strand
TTGGCATGGGACAGTTAAAATATTTATAGACTTAAACAGTTCTCGCAGGGACTCACGCTTTTGTAGGCCGTAGATACATCCGATACACATGTGTTTATTTCGGTGATTTTTAACGCTTGATACAATTAATTAATTATTCAAGCCACTGTTTCCAGGCCGAAGTGTGTGCAATTATTATTCGCGCACTCGAAAGCCTTGACATACCCTTTACGAATAAACGTTTCAGACAGACAACCCTAATGGCACTGAAAGCCGACGCAGTCACCACAAATATTATCTTAGTATTGCCATACATAAAAACTAGATCTCAAACTTCGATCATTGTCAGTTATCGAAGATTTCATACTCGTATCAGAACTCTCCGTGCGTCATCCCCGTGTATCGTACCGACGTGTCTCAGCCGATATCGTGCCGTCTGCTGTGTATCGTCGTCGTGCAGCATGATGTGAGAACGCTCCTACACTTACCGAGTCCGGCGATCGCTAAAATTTTTCTTGGCACTAAATTATTTCGTAATTTTTTTGCTGTCGGTCCTATTTATTGCCGTTTTTTGCGCCGTCAATTTTGACACTCGTACATTTATAATACCGCCGAGCGTTTTTGCGAACAGATGATTATTGTATGCGACGTGTGATGGTCGGCGTGGGGCGTGGGCGTGGGCGTGGGGTGCGGGGCGCGGGGCGCGGGGCTATCAGCTCGCAGCCTCGGCCGGAGTATCGTTACGTAATGAGTGCTTCGATTGTATTATTCTTACCTCGTTTGTAATGCTAATGCAGATTGAATATCGTTAGGGTACAGGTACGTGCCAAAAGTTGTAGTTGTGTGTCCCTGCCATTGTAATTGATTATCGTCTAACAGGCTTGACTTGACCGCCTCAGATATATCTGATATAATCTTATAAGATTCGCTGTGACATTTTATCATCTGTATATTTCTTCTGTATCTCGTGTTGTCGCGTCCCAGCACCAGAGCCGTATACCACGACACATCACTAAAGTCCTTTGTCTTTCCTGTCTGCGAACCCAGGCTGGCTAGGTAGCCTAGAGTGGCCTAGGGGATGGGATCTTCTTCTCTATTATAGACAGGTGTCTATAATAGAGAAGAAGATCCCAGGTACCTAACTAGGTAGGTACCTAACTAATGTATGAAAAGAGGACTAAAGAACTCGCCTTGGATTAATGAACATACGATTATTTAAGTAAGTAAGCCCATCACATGTATATACGAGTATATCAGGATTTCCCAATTTAGGTGACGCTACAAAGGCCATAGCAGTGGAGCGGGGAACAGCAAGGCCTTTCCAAGAGAGAAGCCGTATGCTGTATAAGACCTGCGAGTAAATAAGTCTGAATGAAAATTGTGTATTTGTGGCTTTTCCTAAAATACTGAAAAAACCAAAGCGATTGTTTCACTTTGTTTCTGCAGTTTTAATGAAAAGTACCCTACAGTGATTGTCGTAGTGACACGGGAGCCATTGCCAACACTATTTACGAAAGCTACTTTGTAAAATTAAAAAGTCACGCCTCGAAGTACGCCAGCGCTAGGAATATCTCGCGCCGGAAAATGTCAAATCGCGAATAAATCAGAGACGCTCGCATTTCTCGGAAAGCCCGCACTTGCGTCAGCCGTCACGTCAGTCGTGGCGGCGGCGGCGGCGGCGGCGGCGGCGTCGCTGGTGAAGTGCTGCAAGACGCCGCGGCGACACCGGCCCGCCGCCGCCGCGACTAACTTTATCAAACTACGGACGACCTGAAGTACGCTGTGGGCCACTGCAGATGTCGGGCGTCCCAGGACTGGGCCGTTCCTCCGATCAGACGGCCTATGTATAATAAAGTCAACAGTTTGATGGACGATTCCTGTGTAGTCGTTGGACAATTTAGTTAAATTCAACTATTTTATAAACACCGACCTAAATCTTTCGCTCAGACTTGTACTATTTTTCTGTGGCTCAGCCCACCATATTTACCAAAAAACAAGTCGCAAGCAGTTTATTAATCTCCTTTTGTCTTAAATTTTTTTCGTATCACAGCCCTTCTTTCCAGAATATTGTCACGTATGAATGTAATACTTTAGTTAGCCCGGATTCCTGAGTGTAGCTCCTGTAGCTCCTGTAGCCCTGTAGCTCCTGTAGCTCCTGTAGCCCTGTAGCTCCTGTAGCCCTGTAGCTCCTGTAGCCCTGTAGCTCCTGTAGCGGCTGTAGCTCCTGTAGCTCCCGCGGAGCTGCTAAATCGCCGCCGTGCCACCGCTTCGCTTGCGTGCCAGTTTTTTCGTCTTTTACGTATATTATCTGTCATATGAAGATTGTTTTGCGTAGTGAATGTTCTTGTTGCCGCCAAGATATTTTGTCTACAGTAAGATACAAAAACGAATGAACACGAGTTGATAGGTGATAGTCTACTAGTGGGTAAAACATTGGCCTTTTTTACGAAAGGTTCCGGTTGAAATCCTAGTCGTTTTTCATGCTACTACTCGTATGTGTCTGACTGTCGTAAGAGGAAACTAGGAATGGCTTGAGAACATAGCAAACGGGCACGCAACAATTGCAGCACCACCTAACCGCGCTGCCGCCCATCATCACTGTGACAGATAAGATTCATAGGAGTCTCGGAGTTAATGCTTCTTGGACCGCGCAGAAATAACACAAGGGGGAGTCGAACCAGCGACATTAAAAGGGTTTTAGCGGATGTAACTCTCACGATATCCTTAACTTAACTGTCACCTTTAATAGTTGAGACGCTCACAGCCCTAATGTCTTCGACAAGGCTTAGCGATTCTTTCTACTATTGAAAACAACTGGCTACGCTACATGGACGGTGCGTGAATACCGAATTCAAAACGAAGTCGTCACTTGTTATGAAATTCAATACCTACTTACATTATGCAACAATATGCATGTCGGTAACTCGGTACCACAGTAGTAGCTTATTAAAAATGTGAGATCAGTCACGTTCCAAGGTTAGATACAGGACGAAAGTGCTCGAGACGTGGCAGACAATGACAGTGAGTCAGTCGATAACATGCACAGAAAAATACAGATCTCATGCCATGAGTACCAAACACTGGGAAAGTTCCGCGTTCGTTGGAGGTTCGTTCATCAAAACATTTTTTTTAATCATTTACTCATCATTAGCAGCTGATACCTGCAATACCTTCTGTGTTGCATTTATCAATTACTGGGTATCACTAGATTAAGGAAGTGTAGAATGCATCATAAGCATAGCTAACCTTAGCCCGCGGCTTCCGCTGCCGGATGCCGCGGTGCCGGCACTTCCTTCTGCTGAGCTGAGAACCCGCCGTTAGCGCCGCTGGCTGAGTGGTGGACTCTCTGCCTAGGATTCTTGGGTTCCAATACCAGAAACCAACGGAGTGTGCTTGTACTGTAACGGTGAAAGAAGCATATTGACGTCATCCTTTAGGCCTGACAATTGATTTTCACAGTGCGTGTCAGGTTGGTAAAAAGTAAAGTATGCCTGGAATGAATCCATTTCTCCCAAGAAAAACGGTCCGGGGCAGCCGGAATCGCACATTCCGGGTTGCCACCCCCGAGCGATCTTGAAGGGTTGCTTGTATGTTTACCCCTTTTATTATTTGTTATGATCATTTGATAGCGGCCGGAGTAATACGCGTTCTCTGAAAACTTCAGTTACTTCAGATGCCTATTTCAGTTCGAGATATTATTACAGAGCCCTGTGACAGGCAGACCGTCAGCCGAGACATATTAATAGGGTTTCGTTTTGTTCCCCTTGGGCACGGAACCTAAAAAACTCTAGTCCTAAATGTACATCCAATGAACCAGCGTAAAAGCTGTAAACCAGGCGATAACGTTAGGAGAGAGCTCGAAGTTGTAACAAACCGGTCATTAACCCCGCTGACGTCAGCAGAAGGCTGCGCCGCGTGCCGTGTCAGCGCCGGCACGGCGGTCACGGCGGTCACGGCGGGGGACACGTGACGTGACGCCGTGTAGGGCTGCCAACATTGATTTGATGAATTTAAAATTACTTCAAAATATATGGTACACTAGCTTTTCCCGCGACTCGCCCGCCTCAAATCGTTTACCGTGCATTACCGCTACCATCCAGAGATGTTTTAAAATATAATAAGTATACATCATTCCGTTAAACATATAATATCCATACATATAATAAGTATGGGTGATCGTCGTATTAACCCAACCTTGCATTCGCCTTTTTGCAGTTTGTTTCAGCACAACTAGAGCTAATGTAAGAATAGTCCTCGAGTGGAGACCGCGTCTCGGAAAACGAAGTATTGGCCGCCCTCCGACGAGATGGACTGATGACCCGAAGAAGACAGCGGGAAACCGCTGGATTCAGAGGGCGCAGGATCGGGAGGAGTGGCGACGATTGAGGGAGGCCTATGTCCAGCAGTGGACCCCAAAAGACTGATGGATGGATGGAAGCTAATGTGTCCAGGGCTGCTGAATCGGACGTGTGGCCACAGATTATGTAGTAAGTTGTCGCAATACGTAAGGTTTATTACGCCGCCATTACGTAGTAGCTAGTGGTGACGTACGAGTATCTATGGATCTATGCGGTGCACTTCTGACAGGCCAGTCTCATATCATTTTAATTTATTATTCTTGTTTTCTAGTGACTCTAAAATGCAACAATGCACTTACAACCAGCCTGGCGAGGCCGTTCCACTGCTACACCATACTCCCAAAAACTATGACACAAATTATAAAGAACTTCACAGCCTTAAACCAATTTTATTTACATTGTAAAATAACTATATCTTAAAATTACAAATATACATTAAATATACAAACACATATTTCCATTATTTCGATACTTAGGTACAAAACAAAATTAAACTTTCCCAGCTAAAGATGGCGGGTGCAGAGGTCAATTGGTTAGCCTTACATACCTACTGCGATAGTATTGCTATTGAGGTCCTATTAGTCTCGTTGGTTCGAAATCAGTCCAGGCCTCCCGCGGCCAGTCTAAACTATCTGTAGTATACAGACAGACGCTACCAATATCCACCACAGACACAGAATTACTCCCAGGGCAACTGACCCAGCAGCCAGCACCGCGGGGCCAGCCAGCTTCAACTGCAGCACAGCCTCACGTTACTTTCCTTCAAGTTACGTTAACTGTAATTGTTCGCGCAGATTTTGCCCACACTTTTCCCTGACCAATGAAGTAGTCTATTTCTACGCCGTGCGATAGGTTTTGGTTGGGACCATAGATTTTCTAGTTAAATCTATGGTTGGGACTACAGTGTCTACAGTTGACACACGGGGCTGTATAATAGCATACGATGCTAGGGACTTAGTTGCTCTATTAATTTTGGCGCAACAACTTAAGCCACGCTTATCACAATATACTATTACGTGACCAACCGATTTCAGTCTTCTATCACGTTGTGTTAGTGCTGACATCTTTTTCTTTTTTGCTTCGCCTCTTGTCTTGTCTTGGTTATATTCTGCTCAAGCCTGGCCGTGTTACGTCTTAAACATGTCCGTCTTGCCGCTCGGGTCGTTCTCGTACTCCTCCTCCACCCTCATGAGCACCTCCAGCACCTGCCTCTTCACCAGGCACTGGTAGCGGCGCGGCAGGCGGCGCGTGCTCTGGCAGGCGCTGGCGAAGAACAGGTCGAGCGCGTCCAGGTCCCCCGGGGGGCTCCAGGCGCGCTCGGGCTCCGGCTCCGACGCCGCCTCGGGCTCGTCGGCCTTTATGTCGTATTTCAGCTGCCGAGATTTTCTGTGGAGTTAAGAAAACAAGTTGAGCTGGGTGGCTTTTGGCTGGAGTTAGATCCACGCAGTGTTCGACTTTATAATGATCAAAGGTCTACGATTCAGTGAATTTATAAATTAAAGGGGACCTGCGTGTAACGGTAGGTATGGCAATAAAAATAGATAATTTTTGGGGGTCTTGCAGTGACCTAGATGCGTCATAGGGGTGAAAGGCGTCATCGAATTTATCGAATGAACCGGTTCACTGCAGGAAGTAGGTTATAAACAGACTCCTAGAGTTGTCTCTTGGCTTCCGCTCCAGGCTGTGGTCATCATCAGGGCCGGGTTACCTCCTCTTGGTCATGTAGGGCAGCACGAAGGCCATGCGGCTCTCGAACCGCCAGCGCTTGCAGGGCGCGCCCGCCTTGGTCGTGTCTCCTCGCTTCCTCTTCTTCATGCTCTGCCGCAGGGAGTCGCGGAGGATCTTCCACTCCCGCTTCAGCACCTCGCCTGCGAAGACATTGGGGAATCATGTCACACTCACAGAATCGATAATAGAACGGAGACATACGACCCACTGGTTAAGACAGTCACTTACACAAAACCTCTGGCTTCAGAGGTGATTGGTAAACTTCATCGGATGCATTTGACAGCTCAACAGCGCTATGTAGTTTGTGGCTGTCTACCCTACATATAATTTCATCTAAGAAAAATTCAATCTATCACTGACATGTTTCCTAGCTATGAAGAAATCGTAGATTTGAGCATTTCAATATTATCAGGCAGTTACTAAATAATTCATTACAAAACTCTTACGTGCAATTTACTTTTCCAGCGCTATTTATGTGCGTCATAAGCAGTTTACTGTCACCTGTCGTGCTGGCGAAGGAAACGTCTGCGGAACCCTACACTCCAGAGGGTTCTCATATGGCCCTCAACTGGTCCACCCCAGGGTCAGCCTCCACTATCGGGCAGCGTGACAAAAAACAGTTTTCTCATTCTGGGATAAAATTCTGATGTATAAAAATGTTTTTAAAATAATCAAAACTGTACTCGGTAATTACCAAACAAAATAAACTAGGTACTAACCACCTAGTGTAAGAAAAACGTTCTTGGTAGAAGTAGTAGTAGTTGTTTATAGTTTATAGTTTTTCCGGCACTTCCTCGATTCCTCGTGGATATATTTTTATTTTTTATTTATTTGGGATACAAACAATGTTACATTAACACATAGATGATACAAAAAAAAATTGACGCATAATCAATTTAGTTTTCATAATGTACTAATGGAGAAATCTTTTAATCTAAAATATGTAATGTATAACTACTTATATCGGATGTTTGCGTGAGAAAATAAGATTTATCTTCAGGTTTGCGTTCGCACATGTTTGGTGCCAGCTCTAAGCTGCCAGCCCTGCCAGCATTATTTGTCATTGTTGCGTTAGTGTAGCAGGGGCACCCAATATTCAATAAAAAGGAATTAAATGTAAAAATTAAAGTACTTAGTACACACCTACTACCTGATACAGAAACTCGCAAGATAAATCAATAAATTCCCATGAAAAACTGAAAGTGGTTTATAGGATGGAGGAATAAGGCCCAAGTCCAGAAGTTGCCAACGCACGCACGCGACGGCACAAACACCAAATCGCATCACGCAAAACTAACAAGGAAATATGTGCCTTATTGCCCAGACTTTAAGATTCACGTGAAAAACCTTGCTCTAACCACTGGCGGTAACATTACAAGAGCTCGAAAGTCAGCCTTACGGCTATGTACTTAAGGATACTCACTGTTCAGTCCCATTCGCTCCGAGATCTCCGTCCAACAGCGGTCTCTCACTTCGATGTCGCGGTGGTCCTCGTGGCTCGTGTCGTACAGCACCGGGTATCGCTTCACTTCGTCTATCAACCGCTCCCTGCACTCCTTGGTATTCACATCCATCGTTCAAATCTACAAGTAATGACGGGTAAACGCGTCGTTCCAATGCAAGGTCGATGCTATACTGCGCGAGTGAGAGCGATGCGGCTGCGGCGTTGCCGCTCCGAACGCATCGTATAGCGCGCGCTGCGCTCGGGGTGTGCCGCGGCGGCGTGACGTCACGTCGCGGCGTCGGAAGCGCGCACAGCGATTTCTGAACGATTGTTTTGTATTTCGAGGTATTTGGCTTATATTATTTATATGTCAATAATCTAAGGTATTTGGTTTTCGTTGGAGCACGGACTACACACTATAGTCCTTACTCTATGGTTGGAGCAAGTTCGAAAATGTAGTTTTAGTTGTTTGTAGTATTATAGTGTAGGGTAGTGAATTGAATTCAAAATGCGATGTGCTCGAAATGCAAAATGCGATGTATACTTATTTAGCGATGGATCTCTTACCTCACCTACCTTACGTACTATCATCAGGTAGTAATCTACAATTCGCCCTTTGCCCAGTAGGACTACGGGTACCTACATAGTGGTTTAACGTGGTCTTACCAATAGGAAAACTCAGTAGGAACACGAGCCCGTTGCCAGTGCTGAATCATGCAATGAATAAGATGACCGATGAAGTATTTGAACAATAAGATCAGAGAACTAGAGCCTCAGTAAGAAATAAACTATCGTCTCGATAAAAACGCAATAGCGGCGGTTTCGGTGGAACGGATCCCACATCTGTTGATCTGTTGACTAGGGCAGAGCACTATAAATAAGTACTCAGGGATAAAACAATATCGCGCATTACGTTCCAGTACCGTCTGCCGGACCTCTGCAAATAAGAGCCCTCAGGCCGGCCCTCGGGACGGAAATTAAGGGATAAGTGAACGAAACAGCCGCACCTCGCAAATCGGGCCCTCCGCCCTCGCCATAACTCCCATTTTGCTGTATCGGAAATATTCAAATTGTTTCCCAAATTTGAACACACAATCTATGCAACTTTAGCCGTGCATTTATGAACACTCGTATCACATAGACATAAGAGACGTTTTGGCCTGGCTTTACCTTAACTGTAATTCACTCCGGTCTCCGGGTAAACTTTGCACAGCAGTATTTTCTATTGAGTTCGCGTTTCAGTTCAATGAATGCGAATTGATAACAGTTTATACTAGCGATCTAAAGTATTCTTCGTTTAAATTAATTTTAGAAAGACATTAGAAGCGACTACAGATAATTTTTAATGGAGTGTGGAGCCATCGTCCTAGGCTCCCTTGTAAACAACAACAACAACTCATCCTGTCCTGAAATAACTGAAATTCTCATCGCAATCAGATACTTGGGGCATATGTAGCCCCTTTGGGGACCAACAAAAACACAAATAAACGGATACAATTGTCCAGCGGGGACTGCTACGTGCTACGTGCTGTTTGAACCCGAGACTTATCCTGTGATTGCCGCCTGAGGAGTCCGGTGTTGAGTTGTCGTAGTGCCTGCGGCGAAATTCCATCTCACTTGTTTATGATTGCCACTGTCAGTTTAAAACGTATACTATCATTTACTATTTCAATCATCAAAATTCTCATTTAATAACAGGTTTTTATGGACTAAGCAGTGTGGAAGAAGGCTAGAAAATTGATAGCGCATAAGTTCTTCTAAGATAACCCTAGAACCCTCAAATTAAATGCCCGGCTTTGGAACCAGGTCCTTCATAAGACCATTACCACTGCGCTACCTCTGCTGGTTACAAACTATTAATAAATCTGTGGCGAAGCTAAAGCAGCTGTACAGTCGTCACGTCACGCAGTCACATCGTCACGAGTCACGAGCAATTAACAGCAGCATGCGGCCACATGCGGCGCCGCGGGGGACCGTGGGAGCGGGGCCTCGGCGTGCCCTGGCTGTGGAGAATCGCAAGGAAGAGATCTACATATAACCCTGCAATCTTTGCAGTCGAGCGGGAATTATGACATTTAATAAGACAACTTTTTTTCTGGAGTTCTCAATGAAACGGGCGAGCAAGGCGTTTGGTTCGGACCATTTGGTATCCATGAGAATTTCCGCCGTCTCGTAGACAATTTATTTATTTTATTTATTTATTTATTTTATTTAATTAGTACGGGTATACCACTTACACTAATTAAAAAAAAAAAAAATTAAGTCCGCAATTACAAAATTACAAATTTTAAAAATATATATAGCTGCAAAGTATCATAATGTCACCATTGAATAATCTAAGTACATGTCATCTAAATTAATAAAAGTCAATTAACACAAGTCAATAAAAATAAATATAGTCAAAAGAATCTGGTCATAATTCACTCATACTCATACATCACGCATTCAGTTCACAATATCGCAGGCACTCTATCAGGATAATTTTCCAGTCGTCCGCAAAAATGTCACAGTGAGGCGAGGCGTCCAGAAGAGCATTGAGCGCGGTAAGCGA
>DWTT01002447.1:0-10060 GCA_018250895.1 Carterocephalus mandan | reverse complement strand
TAACTGACCAGAATATAAACAAAATTCACGACCTCACTTTTTTTTCGTTGTCCGCTTGGCGTGAAATGCCCCTATACATACATAATATAAGTCTTGTGATGGTGGTATGTCAATTATTTAGTATAGGTGGAGGTTTGTACACTACAGAAAACAGGTACAACATTGACTCACACGTTTAAAGAAAAACAGGGATGTCGCACAAAAAATTGGTTCGTCTATGTTTATATGTAAAATATATGACAAGGTAGGTAAGTATGTTATATAGGTAAGTATTGTATTTTTTAGCAGGATAAAACCAAGTAAAACCTATTAACTCTCTTTGTAACGATAGTAGGTGTACTCTTGCTGTTATGGCAATCCATCCATCAGTAAGACACTGTTGGACATTGGCTTCCATTACCAACTACACAACTACATTACCAACTACACAACAACAATCAAACGGCTTCCAGAGTCTTCGTCAATTCATCAATTCACGTACCTAATTGAAGGCCGCTTAGTAGGTACCTACACCAAGATAGGCGTTCGGGCCCGTGACATTGACGGAAAAAAATCGGTTTTAATAGTTTGTTCAATTATATCAATGTGTAAATGTAGTAGAATAATTCTTAATAAACAACATTACGCATATCGTAGGTATAAGTGTATCCACGCGAGCGAAGCTAAAGGCTTCCACAAGTTTAACATAGGTAGGTACTATGTACTTGTATGATTATGTTCGCTTGGCCATTGGGCTCTATTTGCCAGATTAACATGGCAACACTCAAAACAGTCGTCACCCTTCAATCAGACAACAATGTCAACATATATATGTGAAAAGTATCAATTATTTATAAAAAAAATTAAAAACAAGAAATTCTGCATAGCAAGTATGACAAATCGCACAATAGCATAAGCAAGCTAATAAGCTTATTTTTGTGTTCGCTAGCACATGTAAATGGATAAACTGAGATGATATCATTGCCAATGTCAATAATACGATAAGAAATAATATGATGTCATTGATTAGTTATATGTAGCCGAAGATAAATTATGCTACAGCTCTTGGTAATGAAATTAAAGTTACTTTGTTTAAAATAAGAAAATCATATTAAAATGTATTTATGTCGCTGGAGCATCGCATTCTTATGTATTTATTTTCCATTCACATTTGTTTGGCGTAGTTAATTTAAAAATAATTTTATCTATATTAATTTTATAATGTATTACATTATATTTTAAATAAAACTATACATAATAATTTAAGGGATAAACAAATATTTTTGCTGTATCATCCTCAGTAATACTGATAAACTTAAAACTTAAGTTGGCACAAATGCGACTGACAATACAATGAGGTAGAGCACTAACCTAAATATTAACGTCGCCCGTGGAATGTTTGATTAGTTTATCTCACCGGACATCTGACCTACGAGCGAGGACTCCACCAAGTTTTGTCAATGGTAAGGAAGTTGCAGAGATCAATATGTTTCGCAGCATCTCAATTCATAAATCAGTGGTCAGAAGTTCGGCTCTTTCTACCACTATGTGAAACTCGGTCTCTCGGTAGGTTTTTCCATCCGGTAAAACAATTTGCAGCTTCTTTTTCTTTTCATTTTCTCGCCTTATTATGAAGTATATTCCAATTGCTACACAGATTATCGCTGTAATAATGCCTACTACAACAAAAATCCAAAAGTTTTGTTTAAAGGAACCACATCTGCTGTCAACAAATGTTGGCAGAGATACATAGTGCTCTTCTAGCGTGTACCAACACGATATTATACCGCCTTGTTCGTTGAGTACTTCGCGCCATTCGTCGGCCAGTTCGCAGCTGCATGTCGTGTTAAGATTGAGTCCATCCACACGTAACGTCAACCCCGTCCGATTAAACATCAACGATGATGGGGTAATGTTAGTAACTGTGTTGTTATCGATTAAGAACTCCTGTCTTCCCATTGCTGATGTAACTTCCGTGTCAACAGAAAATCCAAAAAAAGCTCCTTTACTAACCGAAGTCACAGTATTATTTCTAAAGGTGATTGGGCCTCTTGTCACGATATGGAACCCGTCTCCTTCGATAGTCTCCATATTATTATTTTCTATTAAAACTCTCTTTGGTGAATTGACAAGAAATGTCAAACTAGATAAATATTTAACGGTAACTCCCTCCATTCTAAACAAATTAGTCACTTCTACATCCGACAAAAACCTGCTTGGCAAGGTTTTCATGACGCCACCTCGCATTAAGAAATTTACGGTCGTAAACTTCTTGAAGGCTTGTATTTCTACTCTATCAAATACATTGTTCGTGAGTTCTATATTCTTAACCCCAGTGAGACTGGAGAAGGCAAACGGTTTAAGCATATTTATTCTGCTATCACTTATAATTATATCGTTGACACGTCCTTGAATTGCATGTGACGCGATTTCATTTACAATGCTCTTGTCTATCACAATTCTTATACCGGGATTCATATCGCTGTCCCGATAAAAAGGAGACCATGCAATCGCACGCTCATTGATGACTACGTGGCTAACGTTTCTTATTTCTATTGCCCGTAAATGAAGAAGGCTTCTCACTGAGTCTTGAAGGAAGTGAACACGCGCACAACTGTCTATTATAATGGCTGTGGCGGTTGAGGGAATCCTGTATGCTCCATCAGGTCGTAGTGTCACCTCCTACGGAAAAAAGTGCGTCACATAACATTTCAGAAGGTTGAGGGCAAACTATTCTCCTAACCAGTATCCTTATTGTAACTTTTTTAACAAATATTAGCAAGTTATATATGTTAAAATACTAATTAAATAAACAATCACTTGTATTGCAGTTTTAATTATGTCTAGCAAAGAGATTTTCAATAATACCGCGTCTAAGCATCTGCCTTACAATGGAGAATAGTGTTGACTTTAATAAAAATCTCTAAATTATTGAATCACCTCAACATCTGGGGTGCAGCTGCATAAAACTCTTGTAAAGGAATCACACCGGCACGCCTCATCCTCGCAGATGGTGGGCGTGACACCCTGTGCCCAGCCGCGCGCTGTCAGCACCACCAATACGTGCCACCACGTTGGCCAACGCATGCTCTGCTGCTTGCCGTTTTACGTCACCATCTCATACGGCTACTCCATCTGGAATCATTTAAACGTGAACGTTATGATGTACACCTACTAAAAACTAAGAATGGGTGAATAAAAACCAACAGTTGAATATCGACATTTTTATCAACCTTGGTACCTGATTGGATACAGCACGTCAGTTATGGTTTTGTGGTCAGTAGTTCTTCACACCATTATTAAATAACTAGCTTCCCCGTGGCTTCGCCCGTTTCATATCGTTTTACGTGAAGAACTACCGCTATCAACGGCAATATACACTAAAGATCCACCACCACTAATCAAAATCTAGATTCACCTGCAGTCCGGCCGATCATAATCCGAGATAGGAATCTATTAAAAATTTATCGATAGTTAATCGATAGATTAAAAATCGAATTGGTTTTCATTTCACGGATATCCTATGTCATTCGTTTAGCCGTATATATACTACATCTTTGCGAAAAATCACTTCGATACATAATTCAATTGAGAAGGAGAAGAACGACAATTCAATAGATAAACAAAAAAATGATTAATAATTGAATGATTACTGTAATAATCATTCAATGTTTGTTTTTGTACATTTCCACGGAACCCATGCAATTTTCCTTTCTCACTCTCCAGGTCCTATACCTTTGCAAAAAATCTCGTCGATCCATCATTTCGTCGAGGCATACGATGGATGAATGATTGTTACTCAATTACTCGTAGGTACATAAGCAAAGTCAATGCAAAGTAATGTCAATATGCTCACGTATGTCTCATCCTGAAGACTCATGAAGACTTAAGAAGATTGAGAAGAATAAAGATCAAAGATTTCAAAAGTAGGTTATGAAATAATGTATTGATTTAGTTAATTGTCCTTGAATCTAATAACAAGAAAAAAATGCACTGATAAAAATAATGAAATGTATTTACCAGTTTTTGCGAGGTTAAATATTTCTGGGCAGGTATTTTTTGGTAATATTTAAATTATTTTATCAAACTATTAACACTGATATGAAACGGGTCTTTAATGTAACAATAAAAATTCTAATTGATTTTTCAAAGACTAGTGTGCACGAACGTCGCAGGCGTTTATCAATGTGAGTCAGCTCCGTAGTGCTCTATAGTCGGTTATCGAGGCGCGTTATCAGATAGCCGCCTAGGTGCTGGCCGGCTCACGTAGTGCCGCAGTAGTGCGCCGAAGCATACGAGCGCGTGTGAATTTAGCAAGGCTATCGGAATACATAGATAGCGTTTCCAGATACTGACCATGCTGACGGCCTCCAATATTGTATCTTATTAATTAGTGTTTTATTCAAAATTTTCCATTTCATTTAATTTCAAAGCAATGTTGGCATCTTCGTTTTGAACAAGGAGTAAATGTTTCATTTGTGTAATTAAATGTCTGAATGTTAAATATGAAAGTATCGAGAAGACATTATCATATGACTAACCTCAAGCCCTCAACGTATATACTAGTCAAGCCAAGCCTACCTACCTAAATGTGTGTTTTGGGTTTCACCACACCTAAAATTTGTTTTGAGCGTAAAACCTAGTCGATGTCAATGTATTTAATTTCGATTCAAGCCTCAAAGGATTGAACTCTGACACTAGCGAAAAGCTGTATTGAAGCTGTCGATCTATTTTCATTCAGATCTACCACAGTAAAATAATCGAGTTTCGGTGGACAGTTATAGTCTATATTATTATTTCAATTGATGGACTACGTGATTACCAATCTAAGTTTTCATTGTTATTGTTACGGTTTTAAATTAATATCAGAAAATATCACACGCTACATTTCACTTGAGTTATAGTGTGGTGGTCAAAGCTGTCTTTACTAACTTGGCTGGCCCACGGCTGTGGGTCTTACTAACAGTAGGTATATAAAGTGAAGAAAAAGTAAGACTCGTTTTAGGCGCTGTTTTAGGATAGTAAATAGGTAATGTTTTTTTGTTTTTAAAACCACATCAGCAATTAATAAACAAACACTTACTTTACATAAAATCGGCCATTATACGAATCGTACCTACATGGATGCGTCATGCATCAAATCCAGATCTCAAGAAGATCGGTGATTCACGCTAATACGTACCTACCTACATAACGAACCTGTTCGAAAGTACAGAATTGGATATTTGCCCATGCCAGGGTTAGTAAATTCTCAATGGACGTGCATTCCCGAAAAGCTATGTTTGTATAAATAATTAAAAGTCTGTAATTTTTAAAGTTAAAACTTTGCGAGTATAAATTTGCACATTCTTTTCAGAACATATTATGACTTCAGAGGTATACTACTGCTGATGGAAACTAAAAAATCGTGTTTTAATGTAGATCACATTTGTACCATCGCATATATCTGAATGAATATTAAATTGTTATTTGCGAACGATAGTTGACCCATCAGATCACGGTAGAGCGATATTTTGTGCAAACAAGAATGTGTATCAATAAGAGAAGTATATAATTTAGTGAAGGAAATTATCAGTCGCGTCTGTTCGATATGCTAATTACAACATGTCTCGAGCTATTTTTGAGTTTTAAAGATGCTTTTGGGATTAATGCTTGCAATGCGAGAGACCGCAGTAGTCGTGGAATTCGTGTTATGATTTATTTTTATCGTCTACACGTGAATGGAACTTAGGATATTATCTTTAGATCCGAGATACAAGTATGTCCGTAAGATACGTCCTATTCGTTTATGCAACAATTTATTAAATTGAGATATTATCTTGGATTTTAATTATTTACAAATTAACTTTCTATTCGTATTATGTACTACTAGTGTTACTACTACTTTTAGATATCTGTGATAAATGTGAGTCGGTAGCAGCGTTGCCAGACGTCCCGATTTTGGCGGGACGTCCCGATTTTTACATCAAAATTAAATGTCCCGCGCGGGACAGGCTCAGTCCCGCTTTTCGGCGATAACTCGACCGTGCTGTGGAAGCGTGGGCAGTTACTCATACAGTTTAATCTGCAGCTATCCTGTGAAGAGTTCTTCGTCTTGATTAAAGAGAAAAAGGAAACTTTAAAAGACTTTAAATCTTCACAGAAATATCATGAATAAGTAATTCTTATAAATAATCATTCTCTTAATGTAAGTTGCAATTTGTAACACTCACTCCACAGACTATTGTTTGAAACGCCATATTTTTCTCATAAACTTTTGATTTTGATTTCTGTTTTTATTTTTTATTTAGAAGACGAATAAGACAACTATTTAACGATAATAATCACTATTAACTTCAAAACTCAATCATCATCACAGACGTAGAAATACTTTAAAGTTGGTTAAATTCGGATGTTTTTCTTTGGGGCCACCAGTATGACTTTGGCGGTCAATATCTTGGAAACCTGACACTTTACGAGATTTTGTCAATCTATAATTTATGTTTATATTGATGAGAACTATCGATTTTTGGAGGTTTGAATAATGGCCGTCATTTTTAAAAATTAAAAAGAAAAAAGTGTAGGTGGGCCAGGCTTCATACAAAAATCTTCAAAGCCCTTTAATAAATATAAATTGAATATAGTACACGTTAGAAATCTAATTGCGGAGCCGATACTACATTGTTTTGTTTTAATTGGATAACTTAATTTCCGAGCACCATTGAAATTTACTATAGAAGAGATTAAGTAGCGCTGTTATTGCTAACTTAGATATATCATGAGTCAACAAGTTATTTAGGTTTATACCTACTACCTACGTTGTTAAAACAGTGAATATTGTATTTTACATATGAGGTTGCATTGATATTGCAAATCTAGAGCACAATACGTCCTGCACAGCTCGATAAGCTATTGGAATAGGTAGTAGGTATTAGCATAACGCGGAAAGTGCACACGGAGGCACGAACCTCAGAACGCGAGTTTCGCGAGTGCTATTCGAAATTATTTGTAATGCTAGAACAGATCTTATTTCAGCATTGTTTTACACGCAAGCCGGCACGTTACATGGGACCGGCACGTTACCGTGTATGTTTATGATTATGTTTGAAACCAAATGTCGATGAACAACAATCATGTGAGGTTGAGGCTTTTGAATAGTATTTGATGAATAAACCAAAAAGACTAAGTTTCAACTAGCAATCTGTTTTTTTGAAATTGATAGAATAACATGATAAATAACAATGATACACAGACAAATCTCTCTTTCTCAGATGTTTTTTTGCTTTTTTTGAATGTGCGCGTAAATTATTTATGATCTTACTACTGATCATCATATTTAATAAGGAATTACGTCTTTTAATGACAAGCTATTATCAAAACATTACCCCTCACTCTCTTACATTATTGTTTACTTAATTTATTTGAGCAATACTGTAATTCATACTTATCATACTGAGAGTTTTCATATTCTTAGCTTTATCCGGCTCTCGTCATGTTTTAATCATGCCGAGATAAGATAGGTTTCCTGCGGACTAATGTGTATTACGCGGTAGTTATTGTAGTTACGCATTTGATCATTCGACCTCAGAGATAACTAGTTGTGATTATTGAATTAACCTTTTCTCGCAGCTTCCCGGCAGAGCGGGGCGACTCACTCAATTTTATTGTTCCCGAGAGAGAGTGGTGTTATTTGTCAATTTTGACTATTAGCTAAAACTTTTTTGTAATGTCGTTCGTCTAGTGGGTGTACAACACACCTCTGCCTTCCCCTTCAGGGAAATACAAGCGTGATGTTGTTTTGTTTGTTTGAATAAGTGTATGTATAATATTCATTCATTCATCTATAACGTATATTCGGGAAATTAATACTGGTATATACCTACCTAAAAATAATTATGAAACGTCTCATAAATAATAGCTAAAGATTATAAACATTAAAGAGAGACTTCTTTGAAATTGTACCAGTTGTTTAATGTTTACACTAACCTTCATTCAGTTCCTAAAACTAAGATCGAAAGGTACGTTGGTCGTCTCGCGTTACCGTACGAACGAGTCTCTCTTTGCACTGTAACAGCACTTATGGGGGGACGCCGCCGTGCCGCCGCGCCCCCGTGCGGGACAACCTGTGACCACAATTACGGCTCTTATTGCACAGACCTCGCCATTGTAATCTCTAATAACTGCAAGTTAGCGTTGAGTCCGCGCAACATTAAGATGTTTGTCGTCGCTAGATAGCTGCGTTGGCGTGTAGTACGAACGCGAACGCACCTAGTCGTGAAAACGATTGCGGTGTGATATAAAAAATGAGTATCGTAGTTTACCTAATCAGATGTAGGTACCAGATTATATGTGCTCCCACGATGGAAGTTGTATACCGGAAGTTCTTTTGGAATATTTTTTTTATTAGGTACAAATACAATACAAACTAACAATATGTAATTATGTAAAAAAAAGAAATAAACAAATACAATACAAATGAACAACAAAATATAAAATAAATTATTCATGTGGGGTGGAGGATAAATATCTGGATATTTCATTTTATATTTCTAACAGTTCTATGTCTTATATATTATGTATATTTATATCATTTTAAATATATATTTTTCCGGCATAATATCAGATTTTGAATGTTTTATTACATTCAAAATCTGATATTATATAGTAATATGTAGATATACTTCAAATGTCTACATCTATATCTATTACCGGATAACTCAGCTTTACACGATAATATTTTCACAGTTAATGATGATGATGATACCTACAACCGCTACAACCTAACCAATGGCGCTATAGCGAAGCTTGTAGACTTGTTTACGTACTTATCGTGTATATTTGTTTTCAAAAGACTGGACAACGAACGTATTTAATAAACGTAGGTACATATATAGTAATGAGTCTCGGTGATCATACTCGTACCGTACATACTACGTAATGTTTAAATTAACAATCTGTTATGTTTTCAAGTGGTGCGTGTTTTGCAGCAAACTTTGAACGCATGCCAAGTCAATGGGCGCGATACTGACGTTTAGTGTTAGGTAATGTCATAAAATAGGAAATATTAATACTGACCTCACGAGCGAACGGATCCTTGGAGTAAACATGGAAAATATTAAACACACCAAAACACACTTAACTGAATACAGTAATCGAACATCGGCATGTACACCATAGTTAGTTGTCGATAGAGAACGATGTATCTTATTTTTGGTATTAAATCGCATTTGCCGGTATCACGATGAGAAGCGCGCGCTCGGACAACAATGCATGCGTCGGGTCGGTTCCCGCGCATGCGACTGAACTGAGCACTGACTGACTGACTGAGCTCAGCCAGCGAGCGAGTAGTTGGGTACAGACAGGCTGGCTGAGTAGTAAGCGCCCGCGCAGTGGCTACCGGCGCGGCAGCGTGAGGTGCGCCAGCGCCTTCCGCGCGGCCTTCGAACGCAACACTCAAGTTTTAGGCTAATGGCAACTGACTCGACTCTACATCTCGGGCCAACCAACGGTGTAAAATATGTACATATTTACCAAAAATATTACTATCGCGCTGAGATCCGCTTATCGGCCTTGGAGTGCAATAGAGAGAACTGCAGCTCGAACTGATTTTGCCTACGTAAAATTGAGTAACTGTCCTTTCGTAGTCCCCTGTTTCCTCTTCGAAATTTAGACCGATTTAATTTTTCCTTAGTTTTTAATAAAGAGTAAGGTAATCAAATTGGTCCATTTTGAAGATTTAAAAGATTTTTTCTCTTCTATTAATAAAATAATGTAAAAAATCAAAACGTAGTCATAACAGAGGTATGAATGTATCGTATGATAATTTTATTTTTGTTGTCTGTTTTATTCATTATCCTATGACTACGTTTGTTTGGACACTGAACCCTAAGTAGAGTTTTACGAGTGCCACCGCAACGCGTCGCCACTCGTATTTAGGTATGCCCAGTAATATTTTCTGATAATTCAAATTATACTGTTAAGTATACTGTTTTACTATAATTCTTATTTTTTTCTAGTAGGTACCTAGAAAAAAAATGTGTAAAAGGTCTACGTACTCTCCACCCTTCTTCGAGTAAAATTTTACTCGGGTCTGTGATTACTT
>DWTT01002446.1:0-10067 GCA_018250895.1 Carterocephalus mandan | reverse complement strand
TAGTGGGTATTCCGGCAGTAGGCCGGCGAGTCCCACACTCCGTGCGTAAAGGCATTTCCCATCGATAAAAAAAAAAAGTTAGTCAAAGCTAAGCTAACCAACTCACCTTAAGCTGCACCGGGATGAAAGGGTCTTCAATCGGCACGGTGAAGCACTCGTCCCAAACCGGATTCAGGTCTCTGTACACAATCCGCGACTTGTGAAGCAGTCGACCACCAGCCTTGAACTTCACGTACGGGTCACTGGTGCCTGACAACAAGCCTGGTTTTCGACCCCACAGAGTGTACAATTAGAAAAGAAGCGAACTCAAGATAACGAAATAAAACCTATTTGACCAAGGAGCTGTATTTGGACCACAACTATTTTTGTTAATTGTCAATTTAAACCTATTTGACCAAGGCGCTGTATTTGGACCACAACTATTTTTGTTAATTGTCAATTTACTTTATACGGGATCAAAATCAACATAGATAATTTTATTTTGAGGGTAGGTAACTCGGTATTTTAAATAATAGGAATTTTAATCATTTTATTTTCTTTGAAATACGGAATATTTTGAATTATAAAAGTACAACATTGAAAATGCTAGTTTCGGATTAAGTACCGAGTAGTAGTATTCAGATACGTTTAGATCAAAGACACAAGTAATATTATTTAAATAATAGAGTAGTAAGTAGTTAATATTAAGTTACGTGCCAATGAATTTACGAGTATCTTTTTGCATTTATATCTGATTTGAACCAGGTGTGCGGTGAAGTTTAGTGCTCCTTAGTGAATTAAAACTAAAAATAAAATCGAAAACTCAAAATTATTAAAGCAAAAGTTCTAAATACTTGCAATAAAAGTAATAAACATGCGAAATAATAATAATTATTATATTTGTTTAAGAGTGAGTGGTGTGTTTTGCTGCATTAGTGTGATGCGATGTATGTTTTCAGTTAGTAGAAATATTTAGTATCTACCTACACATAGATAATTATTTATATTTTGTGCCTTTATAAAGCATTTTGCAGTCAACTGAATATGAATATAATCTAAAATAAACGCTTGCACACTAATTACCCCTCTTTCATTTTCATCGGCACCCACTCATAATGGCATCCAACATGCAAATGCATGTGCTGTGATGACAGTAAAATTGATTATCTAATACATTTATAATGTGAGCATGTTACGGTAATGGACTTCACGTAATAAATCTATAAATAGAGCATTTAATACCATGGAGTTTCATTGACATTTTCTTATCTGTGGGAGGCACCCATCTTCACCTAGATAAGGTCAAACCTTTCAAATCCATGAAGCAATAACAAGTAGAACATTGTGATTAGTACTTCGAAATCTCTGCTGAATACTTTACATAAGCAACAATTTTTTTTTAACTACTTAAATTTATTTCTTTATGCTAAGTGGGAAGTCATTTATATTCATTTTATTCTCAGCATAATACATACAAACATAACATAATAAAAGATTTTTCTCTTTTATTTTTCTATAGTTAAATGGTAGGTTCCTGACTAAATTAAGGGGTTGGCAAGTACGTTACCGAGATTTCATAAGCCGCTCGTCTTTCTCAGTGGATCTTCATCCATATTTAAATGAAACCCGAAATTGGAACACTGCTTAATTTTTAATAATACCTTTTAATAAAAGGCGGTAAAATTGTTTGTAGGGTCAAAAATCGAATGTGCAAGCAACTATCTGTCAAGCGGTTTTGATTACTATGTTTCTATAGTGCCAGCGTCAGCTTTTTTTTGGTGGTGGCGATGTAGCGGTAACAATGTTCGCTGTGATATCGTCAAAAGCTTTTTAATCGACCAGCACCTATTGATACATTTTGGTTTGAGATTTGAGCCAGCAAAAGTCATTAATTGCTCTCGGTACTACTGATCAGGTGCCACTGGTAGTGGGTTATGTTATTTTTATTTATTTTAATAATTTATGTACACAATTTTCGTAGTGAATATTAAATAAAATGTAACTCATTTATATAGCAGTAGTTCAAGTACCACTGCAAATTTAATACCTACCGAATTTTACGCGGTAGAACGGTGAAATATACCGGTAGTTCCACGGGTGATTACTTAAAAATAGCCCGTGATAATACCAATGACTGATCTTAAATAAGCACGGGAAATCAATACGAAATAAACTAAGTTAGAATTAATAAATCGTTTGGCATTTGTTAACAAAACTTTTAATCTTGTATTGCCGATATCCCAGCGTATAGTGTGTCGTGCAGCGTCGTTGACATGTATGGTGTGTGTATACCGTTCTTATCCATGGCCATAAGGTTCTGGCCTCTCCTCAGGTGGATTCTAAGCTGGAAGAACGCATGCTGCCTCAGCTGCTGTTCTCTTAACCTCTGTCCTTCATCCGGCTCCTGGAAAATGAGTAATTATAAATAAATCAATGTTAACACACTCACAGCCCTACGTTAGTCATTATTTATCACCCATGATCCGAGGGCAAATAACAGTAAATAACTAACTGTGAAATCAATATCAGTCCCGCCTGGGATTCAAACCACGGCTTTCATTGGTAATTTTATTAGTATCAACACGGACTATTATTACCAACAAGGGCTAATTTTTATGCTAGCATTATAATAACGCTGACAACTCAAGCTTCATTAAAAAAGCCAGAAAGCCTTTCAATATGCTTCCATTATAAACTTACTCCAATAATGGACTACTGTAAAGCGATCCCACGTTAACACAGCATTTGTTACCCACAATTCCAATTTAATAATATTCGTATAGGGCTGTGACAATTCTCTATATTATGTGATTTTGTAGATATACGCGTGATTGCTAGCAGGTATTACTAGCTCATCATTTTACTGTGTACTTAAATGTACTTGGTTAAATAAAGATGAATTATCGGTGGGGGACACGGATCAATTGCCAAATCAATAAACTGAACACGATAACACACTGCATTTTTTTAACCAACGATAAAAATACTCGTAGTATCTTCGTTGGGTTTAATCCTGGATTAAGACTTGGAGCTATAATTATTGAGATAATATTTAAGTTGGTCGAAGTAGGTGTCAAATGCTTTGCTAAAATGATTGCTGGTATTTGTATGGCTGATATTATTATAGTCCCGATATATTTAATACGTGTCTCATCATTCATATGTACTTCTAAGACGGCCACTCGTTGCTTAAAAATAAACTTGATTCTCGGAAAAGAACTGAGAAGTTCTGGAGCGTAATGCACCACGGTGCTCTAATACAAATTAGCGTAGGGTTAGTGGTAGTTTTTAGGTTACCCGAAGGCCGACTTTTATCTTGCGACAACAACCGTGACCGACAGATTATCAACTTATCACTTCGTAGCACAGAAGTGCTCAAAAAAGTTGTGAGCCATTCCAAATTTGTATAAGTTACAACCCTATTATGAGTACCTCTAGTGCCTCATGAAACAGCCGAGCAATACCAATGTTAAATATTCAGGCGTTTCATTCGTAAGGCGAAATAAGCCCCATCTTTTATTCGTCAGAGCGACGCGTAACGTAAAACAGCGGTATAGTTCTGTGGCTGCATGCACCATATTGCTCCAGAGGGTCTAGGTTCAAATACCAGAGGCACTAAAAGTTATGAAGAAATTAAATATTTATTTTAATTCATTCTCTTGTATACGGTATACCTTGTGGTGTCCCTAAAATAAGCGTCATTAGTCATCAAGCTGGTTATATATTTAAAGATGAAAAAACTTACCAACTGCAGCAGTTCAGGAGGTGGCGAGCGGGCATTGTGTGCTGGGGTGCCCGATGTGGAAGGCGCTGGGTCGATCGAGGTCTGCCGGGTCACTGATGCGTCTGGGGACATCGGGAAAAGGTTATATTTGTTTGTAGGAAGGGAGCCATAATGCCCATAAGCCACTCCGACCAAAAGATATCTATTGTAGCTATAGAAATGGTTATAAACTTGTGTTGCCGTTGAAGGATTGGCAGTAGATTTTGTAGTAGATTTAAATAAAGTACCCGGGGCTATTGTATATTAATATGTATGGCAAAATTCAGTGATAACTTCGCGATGGTAAGTCCTGTAATAGTTAACCTTAACTAGCAGAGAACTCTATGAAACAAATCTTAAAATGGTTTTGAATACTATTTCGCACTGCACTCTTTCGTTGAACGCAAAAAAAACGGACTTAAAAACAAACTCCTTTATACAAAACAGTTTACCTCATAGCGGTGCCAATCTTCTCCAAGAATCGTTCATAATACTTGATTGCAGTTTAAACTTGATTGCAGTAAGACCAAAAGACCAGTCTTGTTGCATTTGGAGCTTGTCAGAAATGCAAATGCTTCAGTGCTAAATTGCTGCCGTATGCATATTAGGTATAATCTATCAATCGTGTCTAACTGCATAATGGAAATGCCTTGCATTCCCGCGTGACGTCAAACTACTAACGACTAAAAGAGCTGAATTTATTCTCAGATGATATACACCACAAGCCTTTCTTTGTCTTTGTTCAGATTAGAAATAGGTATACATTATGGTGAATTTAAAACCTAGGCTTCTAAAATAAGGAAATGCAAGAATATAAAACTATACATCTTACTCACTCTGTTCATTTATACCGCACGAGTAAAGAGACCGGCTATAGATACTCACCGTGCCGCTTGCGGAAGAGGCGCATTCTCCGCCACTTCCTCACAGCGATCTTAAGTTTCTTCATCAGCGCACAGTTCAGGAGAGCAGTGACGACTCTTCGCCGCCATACTTCGCACATCTACTGCCACTACCAATATACTGTGTCCACTAACAGTTTTGTGACGTCATTGCACGACACGACATACACATAATCAATACAGTGTACATGCCATTCAATACTCGTACTTTATAATCCCTAGCTTATATATTTTGAAATCGATCCGAAGACAGTCATTTCTGCAGTCATCATTTTTGGTTCCAATGTTTGGTTTCAATTTATGGTTTCAAATTTCAATTTTCAATAACATTGGAAATTGAAGGCTTTTAATTTCTTGACATTATATTAATTTTAGGCTTTAGTAAATTGTTCTCAGGTCCAAATATTTGCAGACTGGGTAATTACTTTCGGTATCTACGAGTATAACACAAAGTTGTCTTTAGTTAAGTGTATTCCTGTCTGTTCTTCTATCGACATTTTACTGGTAGAAAGAAAGATGATTTTTCCTCAATATAAAATAAAAAAAAATTTAAAAAAAAAATTAATTCTTGCTTGCATAGTATCTTGTCTATGGTATCTTGGCTGTTTTTAACCATGAAGTTGTTTTTAACAAAGAGTTTATTGAAGTTTATCGGGATAGTTTCTTGGAAATAATAATGTAGAGTCTAAAGTCACGTGAAGAATTTGAATTCTTTTGATTATTTTATTTTATTTTCATTCTGGAGGAGATTTGCAGAGACCACTCAAGGTCAACTTTATGTGTATGTAACTTTTTATCGGAAAATTAATCTTTAACAGGAAGCACTGCACTGTGCACTAGCTACCTAGCACTGTGGGGTTAACTGACCCCCTTTAAGTCAAAAAATAAACCACCTATAATCAATGATTAAACGAACATACCTGTACGTGAAGTTCTATCATAATTATACGAGGGTTTTTTCCGAAGAGATCAGCAATAGTGATTGCCTGACTGTATTTTATGTAACGATAAAGGTTGATTTTCATATCATGAATTTAATGTTAAATAAGTAACATTAAGGCAACGACTCTATTAAAATTGCTCAACTAAGTGTTCGTTATGTACCTAATTCACAAACTCAAATTGGATTGTTAACTTTTCTGACAGCTTCCAAATTGCATTGCCTGAATGTTATTCGCAGATGTGAGTAGAAATAAGGACTTCGTTAGAGAAGGAGTTCGTTACTGTATTGCTATAAGCACAATGTACCAGCAGTTAGCAATTAACCTTACATAAGTTATAATGTGAGCTCCAATATGGGCTTCGTTTCTGTTCTACGAATTTAATTTCAATTTTTCAATTGTGTTTCAACTGTGTTTCATTTCAATTATTCAATTTCAAAATTTCAATGTTCAGGGTTTCGTTTTAAAAAATCCTCAAAACTTGTCTGTATAGTATCTGGACTGTTTATATTTTTGTTTCAGTTGGTACCAGTTGAACCTACACAAAGTTTGCCAGCTAGTACGGTTATAGGTTATACGAAGCCATGCAAAATATAATCTACTACTCGAATTTTTATATATAGAATCGGCTATATAAAAAAGTCAATAACGCGGGCAACATTATAAATAATGCATCACATATTCTGTTGATAAAATAACAATGACTATGTTATAATTTTAATAAAAATAATTGACAATAATACGTTTATGACATATCTTTGTGAGACCTGCTAGAGTTATCTCTAATTGATAACAATGTGGGCAGTTGGTTGATCGGGTTGGGTCATGCTAACAGCAGTTCAGACGTTTATGTAAGTTTATATTGGCCACAGACTTATAAACGTTATAAACCTACATAATCCATGCCGCCCATAAAAACCTGTGACGATCGAAAATCTATTAAAAATCAGAACTGAGAACAAAGTCTATTCAGATTCTCTAGCGGCTATTCAAATCGCTTGCGTGAAAATTGGCATTTAAAGCTTTTCACTACATGGCTTTCTGTGAGGCAGGCAATTTGTACCGGTATTTTTTACGGATAGCACACACAAACTATCCGCTGCCGTCCACAGATATGAAAAACTTTTAACAAGATAATTTAATTAATTTTAATTTATGACAGTATGCCCGTTTGCTGGTCATTTTAGTAAGACACTTGTAGCCCAGAGGAATGATATAGGAAAAGTATATGTATGTTATTTCATTTATTGTGCTTGTAGTGTGAAGAGTTACTTAAATTCACCCACATGAGTAACTATACTACCATAGATACACAGTAGTCATTTCCAAAACTTATTACGGGGTAGGATTTGGCGCGGTTTTTTCATTCAAATTAATTAAGTACGTCCCTTAGTACGAATGGTACTATAAATTCGATCCATCTCTGTATCTGGAATTTACTCGAAATGGCAGCCTTGGTCTCACTGGCATCAAGCCAACATTGTTTAAAGGATGGTAGGAAGAAGAAAACATAAGACAAGCACAGCTATAACACACAGCCGTTCCGCTGTTGGGCACGGGTTTCCCCCATAGCCACTTCTGAGGGAGGTCTAGATCATACTCCTCCACGCTGCTCCAATGCAGTTGTTGACATCCAAACATCCCAACATGTTTAGATGTTTGGGTGTTTGTTACTCAATCACACCGATATTAACCAAATTTAAATCAGTTTACTTATACATTTGCATAATACGAGAGTGCGGACCATAATAATCTTCTTCTTCAGAATAAAACACTTGAAAAAACAATTCATTTTATACGGCAGAAATGGGTAGGTATGCAGAATTTAATATCAAGATATTTTCAGAGAAACATTGTTAGAGTTTTTTGTTGGGTGTTTCATTACGGCACTGGGGAGACTTAGCGCTGTGGAATGTATAAAACACAATCATCTTTCGGTTACAGACGTACTTTTTCAACAAGCCAAACAAGCAAATAAAGTGACGCCCAGGGCAACAGGAAGGCCAAATGTACAACTTGACCTGAATAGCTAAGTCGTTGGTTCTTACAATCCTTACATTTTCTTTTTACGGGCATTATAATGTTCATTAAAAGTTTATTATGTAAGCAGTATGTATGTAAGCTTTCAGTAGGTATATGGATTATAGATACGAGTACATTTTTATGGATACAAGATAGCAAACGAGCTTGCAGCACCACCCGTACGCTGCCTCCCATGACAACTGTAACTTTGAAGAAGACTCAAATAGGTATTGGGATAGTTAGTCCAGTTAGCTGAGAGTTAATTAGAAATTAGTTGGTCAGTTCGTTAATGGGTATGAGGACTGGGGACTGTTAGTGATAGTTAGTCCTGTTAGTTGGTGTTAGTAATAGTCCAATTTGTAATTGTTAGTAAGAGTCTCGTTCCAAGACAGTCACAGTGTGTTGCTATCCTTGAGGACTAAGATGGTCGCCTCTAAAGAAGTGTAACCGGAAACCACACCTTTCCACCCGGAACACGATTCCTTTAAAAACAATAATTACACGGCAGAAATGGTACTCTGTACTGTGGCGGGCGGTATTATACAGTAAAAAAGGAGGAAATAACTTTATTGTTTGTCTAAATAAATACGAGTTCGTGAAACCATTCATTCGCGGCTTGCGGTTGGCTTGGGTTACCTCGTTTTAAGTTTTAGTTATATTTAGCTCTATATATCTTGTACTTTAAACTTCCTTCTACCGTTTGATACCTTAAACGCTACAATAGTGGACTGCACATTTATATTACACGAAATTTCTCATCGAAATCCATGACTGTGTATGACTGGATGAACTAAGCTTGTTGTCTTTCTAATAAAGGTGCCGTCAGATATTGTTTGTATCCTTCAAAGCCAGATATTGGCAAGCTTCCAGTATGATTTTGCCAGTCATTGAGTTAATTATAAATGCCAGATGTCTGATTATACGAGACGATATGTTTTTTGTTAAAGAATAATAATAGATTTAAAAAAGTAAAAAATATACCATCTACAGTCTACATCTTTTTTTAAATAAATATAAACGGACAAACATACATACGGGCCACCTGATGGTAAGTGGTCACAGTCGCCTATGGACACCAGGGGTATCACAGGTGCTATCTGCCTACCTTGAAGCGTTTCACACTCTTTTTCATGCCTTATGAAATATGATATATGTATACCGAGGGGTTGATAGGCGTGCACCTAATTTACCGTAAATACACCCAATTTTTTAAACGGTTTTATTTACCTTGCCCTGTTTCTTTATATTTGTTGCATTTAAGTCCCATGTGGTCACTTAGTCTTTGGTAGTCGCTGCCAGTTATAGCCCACCCATATCCACTGTGACTTAGTAAACACTGAGTACTAGCACGAAAGCGCTACTCCATCTTCTGTATTTTTTTTCCTTTTGTCACCTCTAGTTTATAACTACCAGAATTACCATTACCTATATGCACTGCTGGTTCCACCCTGAATAAGTGTTCGACTTTGTGCAGTAAATTGACTATAGTTTGTCGTAGTACCTACTCACTGTAATCATGTACACAACAATTTTTTTTTGTCGTAAAATAATGAGGTACGTATGATTCTCTACACAATTTGATATTATTACAGTGGAAATTTCTCTAGCATTCGGTATTTAAATTCAAATCGCCTTTGGGTACTTTCAACAGACGAATTCATACAAACATTCCTATTTTTCAAGGCTTTAATTTATTAGGATTCGGATTTTACCCTTAGACAGCCTTTTCGGTAGATTGCCTTTTCAACTTAAACGAGTTTCCACCAATTCAAACTTGCATTGACTAGTTCAATTTAACTTCAAATGTATTCATTTCCTGAATTCAAAATGTTGACCGTATTTCACTGCGACCTGAAAGCCTGAAAGCTCTCTCTGTTCTTAGTGCAATCTTTGGTTTTGTGCTGCAATTCGGGCACGGGAAGTACCGAATAAAATTTTGTGCGAAAGTTAGAACTAACATTTTGTTAGTGATTTGTGTTGATTTGAGAATAACGGTTGCGGACCAGCATTTATAAATTATTTAGATTACATAAATAGCAGAGTGTAATAAAATTTAAATGAATAGCACAATATATATTTTTCTATTTTATTGTATTGTATTGTAGTTCATAATGTTGAGTTGAGTTGAGATCTACAAAATAGACATATATTTGAAATAGATGGCCAAGCGCGGTAAAAGTGTACTAGTTATACAATGTATAAATATCTATACATTTGTATACAAGGAAGGGATCTGAAAATTACAACTTCAGATTGTAGACGTGTTTAATATATTATTATTGTATACATAGATACAAAATTTAGTCAATGTATATTTTAGGCAGTCCTTTTTATCTAGACCTAGTGCGGGGTTTATTGACAGCAATGACAGGCCTGTGTACTGTTTTTTTTTTATGGATACAAGATAGCAAACGAGCTTGCAGCACCACCCATCCGCTGCGGCCCATGACAACTGTGACT
>DWTT01002445.1:0-10070 GCA_018250895.1 Carterocephalus mandan | reverse complement strand
AGTTTTACCACGCCTCGCCTGCACTTACCTCCGCGCCGCCCACCATCCTGCCTGCGCGAGCTGCACCGCGAGTCCAAACCGCGACCACGCCACGTGAGTGCCCGTACTACTGACAGTGCAGTTTTACCACGCCTCGCCTGCACTTACAGTACTACATATTTTAATAATGTTTAGTAATAAGAAGGCAGTGACGCATAGATATAATAGATACATTAACTAACATCACATATACATTTTTTTTATTTGTTATTAGTAATATATCAGTAGTAGTATATCAGTCTATCTATTATAATATCAATCTATACAGCTTGTCAATGTTTGCGTGTGCTATTATATGAATTATGAATGGCTTTAAAGATGCGACTGATGCGAGGTATTTGCAATTGAAGCAAAAGATTGAACCATTTGGAATAATTAAAAAGAGCATGTAAATTTCAAACTCGACTAATTTGAAACATCACATTACATTCATTTTATTATTTTAGGTGTAAATGAATATGAAATTAACATTTATAGCATTTCGAATTATAAATGTCGTGACAATATGTAAAGTATCTAATATACTTATTGCATTTGTGCGGATTAATACTATTAATAGTATTTAAGTGAACTTTGATACTTAAGTGAGCTTTGTAGACTAGGTTCAACTATTTTGTTATTTGTAAGAACACATATGTATTCATTTACTTTTTATAAGTATAAAAAAATCAATAATTTTGATCAAAAATTATCTATATTATAAATCTTGAAAAGTTGATTCATGGTAGATATAATTAAACAATTGATGCAATGTATGTATATTGACAATTCCACCTATCTATTACACATGGATACATTGTTTCCAACACTTCGACATTTGGTTAAAACTGACTAACTGTGACGTTTTTTTCCTAGCTTCAAACTGTGAGGAGCTGCCGTCTCTGCCCTAGCGAGGACGCGTCCACAGCAATATGTTAGCTTACATTAGGTTACCAAAGTTTACATGTTTTAGTCGTTGTAGAATAATACCAAGGTCGCAATATTGTACTGCCATGATGTTTCGCAAAACACCATTACGTCACTGCCGATATGCGTGATTATACTTGTACTTAAGTCGACGTCGTTCATGTATTAGGTGGAGCTATTTGGAATTGATAAATGTATTTAGCATTTAAAGTATAAACCTGTAGCGTAACGATGGGTTAATAGATGCGCTTATTACATGGCACTTTTAGAAATAAAAGTTGGTATAATTCTAGCGATAAGATATAGCTTAAACGTAAATACGAGTATATTTCGCTCGTTTATACCTATCTACTGCTAGGGTAAATTTGCCGATAGTGGATGTCCTCCCGTGGCTATAAATAGTCAATGGTGTCTTTATGATCCGTGATCATTGATCACTTGCGCTAACACCTGGAGTGGTGGAGTATGCTCTAGACCTCCCGCAGCAGTGTCTGTGGGGGAGACGAGTGCCCAGCAGTGAGACGTCTATGGGTCGCAGCAGCAGCTAACACCTGATATTTATTTAATATATCAACGGATATCAGCGCAATATTTATAACATAATTAATACATATCAGTCACAATGATATTATTTTAAATTCCATAAACAGTAGATTACAGCTAACAGTTAGACATCATGCAAATTTTATTATATTTAGGGATCGGCAACTAACATTATACGATCACCACATGAATACGCTAATTATGTGTAAAAAAATGGTTTTCCGTACCTGCATCAAAGTCAACTCGGTTGCTAACATGGAATCGAAGAAGAGGTGTGTATGGAAAGATATTTATATACGGAAGATAGGAATATTTTAGGAAAGCCTAATAGAATAGATTTGCTTTTAACGCCTTCTTCGATCTCTGATTACTTACTTGTGGGTATGATGTGATTAAGTTACATGGAATTAGTAACATAGACAGTGACTAAGAGATTTCTTATATTGAAAGTAATTTCTGAATTTGTTTCATACTATATGATACCCGCGAACACGCACGAGTTAAAAATATTTTATGAAACTCGATTATTATCTATCTTTTAGTCAACCTATCCATTTTAGTAGTAGCAATCCATCAGTCAGTTACTGCTAGACTTAGATTTCCATTAGTAATTACACCTAGTCTGTATTGTTCGAATACCACAGCTTCCCGTAGTCTCCTTCAGTCCACATAATCGAAGGAGGTTTAGTAAGGACTACATTATAGTAGTATATGGCAAAAAAGGAGTTAGGGCTTGTGGGACACTGGCGATTCCACTGTGGTTGCCCGTGCTTATAGGCCACACATAGGCATTCGGGCGAATCATTTTACCGTATATGCGGGGTACATCTATAAAAATGTTCTCTTTTTTCGAATTTAGTCCTGCCGTGGCTATGAAAGTATTTGACTACTCTTATCTTTCTAGTATCAATTTATGCATCCATCATCCACACACAATACTGACCATAGCCATACCCGGTCTGTCCTTTGAATCCCCTGTTCATGCTTCAACTAACTTAACAGTATCTAAGGTCGTCTTAGTTTAATTTAAAAAATATCGTTCTTATTGGACGTCTTCTTTCCAAAAACTATGACTCTTCCAACTAGAGCTTCAAAGTAAAGTTTTTGAATTATCAGCAAGTGAGTGTTTTTCGCTTTTTTTATATAGAAGACTTAAACGTTGCAATATTATGTTCATGAGATTGACATGAATTCAGGCCATCTGAATAAAAACAAAACTAGAACTAGAGGATAGTGTAGTTTAGTACTAGACGTAATATTTAATTTTGTTTCATTAGTTAGTTTACTCCCTTTCTGAAATCGAATTTACGTCCATTTATGTACGAATTTATATGATTAACTTTCACACTATTTTTTTTAAGCACTGGGGCCAAGTTTATTTATTAACTGTTTCTCTTTAAGATTGTTGAGTTTCATGTAGCTCATAAGTTATTTTATTATACCCAGGGCGTTATCTAGCAAATTTTGAAATGAATAAATAGTGGGCATAATGAATTTGGCTTTCGATGTTTTGTAGCGCTTAAGTGAGGCAGTAAACGTGTGAGGTATCAGTAGATGCAAGGGGTTGTATCGGCGCGCGAATAAGACACTCGGACGTCCGGCGCAACAGCCAACTCACCCGCTACTCTCCAGCATGATACACTCTGTACTGAAATTCATACTAGTGTCTCGACTCTTAAGGTGATGTCGTAATGTCTTCCATCCGGCTATGACAACTCGGTGATAAAATGCTTGTAATGTAATGGACTTTTTTGCATTGATTTGGATATTATTGGATATATATAATATTTAACAAAAAATCTTAAATTTATCGTTTGTTTGTATGTCTACTTAAGAGATCAAAAGGGTTGCGGGTTTTGTGATGCGACATACAAACAAACTGTTTTTCTGCTTTCTATTGTAAGAAGATAACGTAACTTTAAGAAATGTAAGATTATTTATACATTCTTCTATTGTCATAACTTAACATAATTCCATATGGTAGCTTTATAACACTTATCTCGTAATCTTATGTTTAGCGCTCGTCGTGTGTTACATTAATATCACTTGAATAGATTTAGGATTTATTATCTAGATGTAAAATGCTCTGACACACGACTAATATATTTTCACAACTGTCACATCATGTATATACATATTTAATTATTGTATTTTAACTTCTCTCTGTATATATATGTAATACTAACTTTTACTGATCACTGTAACTTGAACTACTTTGAGTAACCAATAAATGTGAAATAAAACGAGCTTGTGATTTACTGCTTCTAGCATTTCCTGCATGCTTATTATTTTCTGTTTATTTTCTTTTTTCTATTATGTTTACTGGGCCCGGCTTGAGCTAACTAACATACTTGCGACGCACAGTTGAAGCGGCTAACATTTGGACATCATTAGATTCAACGCTGAATAAAGATATTCTTCAAGAAACTACATGTCAATCATTAACGTTCTCATTAATGTCATACGAAATTATGCTTTATTTTTTAGATAATTGAGAAAATAGGAACAAAAAATTGGCTTTTTTCTTTAAATAAATCACAGGTAGGTAGGTACTAAATTTCCTATTGACACAAAATTGAATCAATTTCTCGTATACCGCCGAAGTACTAAAACCAGCCCGGAAAAACAAAAGCAAAGGGGTAGGCAATCGTCGGGAGCTGGTGCGCCCATGTTATTTTATGTTTTTATTTTGATTTTAATATTGAATTCCCGTTTCGGCGAGGATAGCGCGGGCGAGGGGTGGTGCGGGCTGCGCAAGACGGAGAGCGTGCCGCCGTCGCTGGGCGCGCGGCTGGCGCCCGAGCTGCGGCGCGCGCGCCCGCACGCCAAGGCCAACACCATTAACCTGCCCACCGCCGCCATGCGCGAGCCCGCGCCCGCGCCCAGCCCCACCTCGCCGCCGCACGCCAATGTAAGCCGCACACTACACCACCCTGCTTCATATCAACCTACGTCACTCATACAAATTTACCTACATTCACGATCATCCACTGCCGGTAAACGCCAAACCTTATGCCAGCCCTGATCTACGTGAGGTCGTTCTTGCTGAAGTTCCTGTGCCTTGACGAGTTTCCCTATCTTTTCATTATCAACCACAGAAGGGTTTGTGTATCCGGTGATATTACGATAAACATACGGCGAATGCCAAGCTTTTGAAGTGTCTTAAAATTTATCAAATGTCCATTAGTACCATTTAGTGCAAGATGGTCCACTTATTTTTCTTTGACACCATATTATTTCTTTCCTTTAACACTATTCCATTCCATATTTTATACTGTGTAAAATACCATTTTTTGTGTGTAAAAAAACTTTTTTTTCGTGAGATTCGTTGGGAGTTTTTTACATCATTAATACGCTCCAAATCAAAATTCAGAAAGAAATATAAAACAAGTGTTTAAGTCTTAGCAATATTTATGGCAATAACGTATGGTAGTATTGATGACATTGAACATACGGGGTGGATTTTATAACCTCGAGGATAAATATTCTTAACACATATAAAGAAATATAAAACAAGTGTTTAAGTCTTAGCAATATTTATGGCAATAACGTATGGTAGTATTGATGACATTGAACATACGGGGTGGATTTTATGACCTCGAGGATAAATATTCTTAACACAGGGGATAGCTAATACTCCAAGGTATCATTCCTTTATTTTTAAAAAGGAGCCAAACTGCACTTATGTATATTTTTAAAAATACGCTTGCCTACCCGGGAGTCGAACCTGATAAAATCCGACAAAATAACAGGACACTGTATTTTTATGACATCAATCGGCATGGTTATCATAAGGATCGAATCTCCATAACCAACATGAAATAAATGAAAGGAAAATTGGTTTATCTCTAGCATTAAAATTATTTTTTCTTCGGATATGGTTATAAAATTCCACGCTGTATAACGATATGTTGGTAACTTACACTCAACACCAATAGGCTTATCTGAAGGTTTGACTTTAATATTATATATACAATTTGGTACAGAACTAAACAACATTACCACCATGGTAACATGTTACACAAAGGTACATCCATCATTTGTCTATGGTAAGGATGCACGGATGTTTCGTGCCTAGTAAATATTTAAATACTAATTGGATATATCACCAATATTATTTTAAAGAAACGTAAGTATGTCACTACTTATTAAGTTATTAGTACTAAGAGATTCAGTACTAATCTTTATATACGTTCAATATTATTAGGTAATTTAAGTTAATACCTACATACTTTTTTCGAACTACTAACATGATGGTCTGTATATAAATTAACGCTTATTTGCTACTCATTCGCTCATTCGCCGTACATTCAAAGTATTTCAAAGGTTTTCTGTGTAAGCATAATAGACATAGGAGAAGTCACACATGCTAAACAAAAATTAAGAACAAACGCTCATATGTCTCTCAAACGTAGAAACCGCACGCCCGCCTCGAGTAGCAGGCAGGGTTTAACCATAATGAGGCAAGAGCATACAATACAGACGCCGGCGTCTCGTTTACGCACAAGATGAGAACAGATGTACTTATTCAGAGTTTTAATATTAATAATTCGTAGGTACTCGTTCCTATTCGTCTGTACTGAACGGGGCGTTTGAATATATTGCAACAATGGCATTGTATCACAGCCACCCAGTCGTGCTCTTTGGATTATTGTATTGTTGTATGTTTTAATCTGACACGTACTCGTACGTGTTTCTATGTCATATTCATGACTTATGGTTCTGTTGAATGCCGCGCTCTGCCACTCTAACACTTGCTTCGGTTGATTCGCCTGCATCTTAAGAGGACAAGCATATGCTTGCCGTAAATTGCTTGGCCCTATGCTTCTACTGCGACTGCTGCCCGGTGAGCATGATACACGGAACAAATCTTCAGGCGGTCATCTCAGCAGTCGTGCAGTTAGAAATTGTAATAAATGTTCCCGACCGGTTCATTTGATCATTTATATTTATTTTTCATTTTTAAGGGGAATCATAGGAATCTTGGAAGAGGGAGTATGTATTTATGCTTAAATTAGTATTAGTATAGTATTAGTATTTACGCTTAAATTAATTTATACATTTTATTTTTAAATAAATGTTAAATTATTCGCTACCAATAACGCTTGGGATTCTAGAGTAATGCATGTACGGTTAGTTTATTGTTATTATTTATTATTATTAGCTTTAACTCAATATTGTTTAACGGAAAAAAGGGATCATCAAAGGCGTCCTCATGACCTCGTCTTACATTTGTGGAATCTACAAAAAACATGTCTTTTGAATTTTTGACAATTCTGAAAAAGATATTGAGAAAACAGACACTGAAAAAGAGGGATTGATTTAAATTTTTTCATTATATTAACATTTTTAAATTACTGTCGACCTGGCGAATGTCCTTAATAAAAATTTAGTCTTAAGAAAGTCTTTCTGTCTCTGTTTTTCGAAGCTTAGGTAAATCTAGTAACACTCACCCTCTTCCGATTACACATGGGTAATAGCGCACTAGAAACACCATTATTTTCATACTTATTACATCGGCTTTGCCCAATACATTGATAATGTCTTGGAATTACTGATTCAAAGATATGAATCATTGTGAGTGCGCATAATCAAATAAGTCACTCGTGACTTTCAAAATTGTCCTCAAGCAAGCTAATATCTGGTGATTGTGACACGCACCTAAGAAATTTTTAATAATACTCATACATAATATATGTGGATAAAAACGTTTTTATATATATTTCTCGAAGAGAACGCCAAACGTCCGCGCTTTATCATCTTAATACAAAGCATATTATATCCTATGTTGCATGATTTCTTCTTTTTGATGCTTCTCTTTATTTCTTTTGTTGTAGGTATGATATACACGGGAATGCATTTTTAACATAGACTGTGATAGCGGACTCGTTTAACTCACTTGCAAGTCTGGGATTATGTGCTAAGTGATACGGAATAACCGCCAACGACTCTTATTAAGTTTAATTTATTTATTGTAAAAATTCTGCCGGAGGATCAAGGGTGTAAAGGAGTATCGGGTGAGCATGCATGCTGCGCTTGAGTCGAATTGTGCGCATGGCGCGGGAGAACGCGCAGTGAACCGTGATGTCGCCGGCAGGGCCTGTCCAAGCGAGCGTGGGGGCTGAAGCTGCGGCGCGGCGGCGGCGCGGCGGCGGGCGAGCCGGCCGAGGGCGCGGTCACCGAGCTGCGGCCGCCCGAGCTGACCGAGCCCGTGGCCGACGTGACGGTGGCGGCCGGCGCCACCGCCACGCTCTCGTGCCGCGCGCTCGTCACGCGCGCCACCGCCTCCTGGCGCAAGACGGCCCCCGAGACGCGCGCGCTGCGCCACGGCGGCCGCTTCGCCATCGCGCTAGCGCCGGACGGGCTCGCCACGCTCACCGTGCACGCGTGTCGCGCCTCCGACGCCGGCGTCTACTGCTGCCTGGTGAGCAACGAGCTCGGCGGCGTGCAGAGCTCCGCGCGGCTCACGGTCGGCGGCGGCGGCGCGCCCGGCGTGCCCGCGGTGCGCGCGCACCCCGGCGGCGGCCTGGTGGTGCAGTGGGACGAGCCGGCGCCCGCCCACCTCGAGTACTGCCGCGTGGGCGAGGGCGAGTGGCGGCGCGCCACCGACTCCCCCGCGGCGGCCAACACGCTCGCGCTCGAGGAGCTCCCCGCCGGCCAGTACAGCTTCCGGCTGGTGTGCGGCCGGAGTGGCGCGCCGGGCCCGGCCTCGGGGCCCGCGGCGTGCGGCGGCGGCGGCGGCTGGCAGCGCGAGCAGTTCGCGCGCCGCTACGCTGTCGAGGAGGAGATCGGCCGCGGCCGCACCGCGCGGGTGCTGGCCGCTCGCGACACCGGCACCGGCCAACGAGTGGCTCTAAAACAGGTTTGATCTTAATTCTAAATAATTAGATCATATATAACATTTAATAGTTTATACTTTTACGCTTATTTGACTTGTGTTATTTAGTTAGTAGTAGTAGTGTCTATCAGAAAGAGGTAATGTAGTACATATTTCAAAAATTAATTAGTTATGTACGTCAAAATGACTAAAGTGCGCTTGCGTTTATTGACATCCGGTGGTTGTTATTCGTCTGGTGGTTCAGGTGGTGGCGGGACGCGGCGCGGACGCGATGCGCGAGTACCGAATCCTGTCGCGCGGCGCGCACGCGGGCGTGGTGCGCGCGCTGGCGCTGTTCGCGGAGGTGCCGCGAGCGGGCGCGCACACTCTCGTGCTGGAGCTGGTGGGCGGCGGCGCGCTGCTCGAGTGGGCCGCGCACGCGCCGCACGCGCACACTCAACGCGCCGTCGCGCATCATACCAAACACCTGCTCTCCGCGCTCCACTGGCTGCACTCCAACGGTGTCGCGCATCTCGATGTCCGGGTATGCTCCGTGACAAGTTCATTTTACTTTAACTTGCTTGAAATGTAAATTTTAAGTTCACATTGCTGTGTATATTTCTTGCTTAACGTGCACATAGATAGACGGGCAGATTCCATAGTGTAAAACGAAACGTTTCCCAGCCGGAAAACATCCTGATAGAGTTGGGCGGCGCCCAGCCGCAACTGAAGCTGGTGGACCTGGGGTCGGCGGTGGAGATGAACGCGGTGGATGTGGAAGGCGCGAAGGGCAGCTCCCTGGTGCTGCCGCCGGCGCCCGCGCAGCTCGAGTTCGCGCCGCCCGAGTGCGTGCTGGGCCGCCCGCCCGCACCCGCCTGGGACGCCTGGGCCGCCGGGGTCTTCCTCTACGTCTTTCTCACGGGGGTGAGTGGCAGCTATGCCAAACTTTTTTTTATAACTCAGTACACACGAATATAGCATCAGACAGCACTTAATGTCACTTGAGTAGGTATGCTATTTTGTAATGTGGACGCGATTCTCTGTCCACGAAATTATAACAATCTAATAACAATAGCCTGCGAACTAGTGTACACGGACAGTGAATGTGTTTTATGTAATAATATCATAAAAATTAAGCTCATATACAAAGTTACTGTCACCAAATTATATTGAAACATGTTTTAATCCACAGCTGTCACCGTTCCTAGACGAGTCAATCGAGGAGACGACGGCGAACATAATAAAGTGCGACTACTGCTTCCCGGCGGAGCACTGGGCCGGCGTGGACGAGCGCGCGCAGCGGCTGATCCGCGGGCTGCTCGACCCCGCGCCCGCGCGCCGCCTCGCGCCCGCCGACGCGCTCGCCGACCGCTGGTTCGAGGAGGTAACACCAACACTAACATTGTTAAATATGTAGCAATAGGCATGATGACTGATTATTAATTTGCCTTTTGTAATATTTCAAAAAAAAAAAACATTTTTACAGCAATAAATTGAGTTTGAACGCAAGTTATTACAGTTTTTCCCATCTACTTTGAATTTAGCCCGAAAATGCTCGTAAGTGTCATGGCGCCCGCTTGACGTTACGCCTAGGTAACAACGTATTCAACGGAAGCCCAAGCGACAGGTGAATTTTTACTTAGCCGTGACATCATCCGCTCTGATTGGCGTTTCAGTTAACATGGCTGATTGCTGTTATTTATACTTTTATTTTAATAAAAATCTTATTAATCTTAATGTTTTTTATTAAAACTTGACAATTTTT
>DWTT01002444.1:0-10072 GCA_018250895.1 Carterocephalus mandan | reverse complement strand
TTGTTAATAGATGGCGTTAGTAAAATTTATTTGCAAGTTCTGAATTTCGCTAACAAATGACACATGTAAATTAATTAGCTCATAGCAACTAATAAATTGAATTGAGTTTTGAATTCGGGCTGGATAAATTGTTGTTTTGGTTTAAAATTAATGTAGTAAAGGAATACGCTTTGATTTTGGTTTTGGTTAGCTTCTTGAATTGGTATTGTCAATAGATATTAGATATAGAGTAATGATAAATCTATGGTATTGTCGACTGTTATTGTTTTGGCTTCAAATAATAATTGTTTTTAAGGAATAGTTAGTAGGTACTTTAGATATTATGTGTTTTATAAACATTTTTTATTGAAGTTTTGTTAAATTTTTTGTGTAATTAGAATTTGCTTTAATTTTTACTTTGAATAGTCAGTTAGTTAGTAGTAGTTATTACTTAGTAGTACCAGTAGTACGTAATTACTTAAGATATAATTTTTTTTTAAATGGATTTTGATTTGTACCTATTTCATTCAATTCATTGTTAAATTTAATTCCCTTTGACCACGCGGGCGGAGCCGCGGGCAAAAGCTAGTTGTCTATAATTATAAAAAAAATCAAATTCGATCTGGAATAAGGGTAAACAAAGATCATCATCATCATCATGTCACCGGTTGCCTAGCAACTAACAAAAAGGTGCATAGGACCTTTTATGTTTGGTTACGCCGAAACGTTCTATCCTAATCCTGACCCATCCCTACGCAAGCATGATACCACCCACGCCGCGTTCGGGACTTCGGGCGCGTTTTGAAGGCGCCGCTCAAGTAGTCGCATTCCCGCTGTCCGCTGTATGTATCGCACGCTCCACGCGTGCTCACGGCACGCATCGGCCGCAAAGTCATACCTACCCTCTTTATATCGCTCGGTCAGAAATATTAATTCTCGAATCGTTAACAAGTTAACTCTTAGCAGTTAGCAGCTCATTATACATATAACTCGTCCGAATTAACTGTGCACCTGGCGCTGTGACGTCACTCTGTCGGTACTGTTAGCAAAGAATGTTGGTAATATTTTCGTAAAAATATTTTTTACGATTTTTTTTCAAGATGCATAGGTATGGTTCTTAATGTAATGATAAGGGTAATAAATATCATCCATCCATCCATCAGCCTTTTGAGGTCCACTGCTGGACATAGCCCTCTCCTAAACGACACCACTCCGACCGGTCCTGTGCCTTCTGAAACCAGCGGTTTCCCGCCGTCTCCTTCAGGTCGTCTGTCCACCTTGTCGAAGGGCGGCCTGTGCTCCTTTTTCCGAGTCGTGGTCTCCCTCCATTCGAGGACTTTTCTCCCCCGCCCGTTGTCAGTCCTTCGAACGATAATAATAATAAATATAAACAACCAAAAACTACTAGGCTACCACCACCGAAGTACTAAGCTACGGAGAAACAGTTTGTGCTGCTTTCTTGGATTTGTTTATAAAATTCATCAGTGTTCTTTTTGATACACCAGTTGCTGCATAATCCCTTTTTATAGCTTGGTGTAAAGTTGAGTTGAGAGATGATGAACGTTAATATTGTAAATTACTGGTAACGCGCTGTCACTAGTTTCGTGTATAAATCCGTGTGCAGAAAATTATAGGTGGGGGCGCTTTTGTATTCCGTTTATACATTTTATGGCTCGTTTTTGATGAATAAAGATGTTATCAATATCAGCAGCACTGCCCCACATTAAGATACCATAAGACATAGTACTGAAAGCAGCTAAAGTAAACGAGTCGAGCTGTTGTAATATACAGCGAACTGTTCATACATAATGTGGTCACCTCACTGAGGTTATCCCTAGGAAAGCTGTTTGGCCCACAAATTGTAGTATTTCAATGTTTAGGGTGAGTTTACATGTACAAATGTGACACTATTTTTTGGGATTGAGTACAAGATTTTTGACATCAAACCAGTCATTGGTCATAATTTAGAGTTTTACTCAGTTTAACATTTATGCTAGGATTCGACATGAAAATATTTCTCACCTCCACTTTTATAGATAGGTTTTAGTATCTCTTCTCTATCAAAGACTTGCAATACTGTTTCGGTTGAGATAAAGTGAACTAGTGTAATCAGTGGCACAGAAACTGTTTAATCCTCTCAATTCTCGGACTGGGCGGCGGCGGAGCTTTCAATAGCTTTGCCAATATTTTGCAAATTTGCGCCAATCGGAGCGTAGCTGTCGACGTTCGTTGAAATTATCGACTTGGTATTTTTATATAGTTTTAGGTGGGATAGAATTATTATGAGATAAGATATTATAATCCAATCCAATCATAATCCAAACCCTTAAATTATCGATAATTTGGCATGGCTCTCCTCTCAGAATGGGAGGGTTTAGCCCATAGTCCACCATGCTGGCAAAATGCAAAAAACTTACCTAGCCTTAGGAACCCTTTAACTTTACAGTAGGTGACATTTTAATTGATTAAAATACGCAGTGGTGGAATTAAAACGTTGTAGTAGGTCATTCCTGCAACCAGCGAGGCTATCTCATGATGACGAATGAAAGCAGGCATTTAACTATTTAATTATGCTGCATTGATCAAAATGGATGTAACGTTTTGATTTTAGTGTTACAGTTTAAATTGAACACTTCATCATGATAACTGGTTGCTTAACCAAATATAACATTTATTATTTCGTAATAAAATTGTGCAAAACGGTACGTTTAATGATGTCCAATTAAAGCTATAAAAGCTGTACCTATCCTTTGTATGCAAATAAAAGTAGGTTACCCTACTACCTACAGTTTTACAATTCAATTATTTATAATTAATTTACTTAATGAATAGCTACTTTAAATCCATTCCAAAACTAAATCAACTGAGAAAGAAGAGAAAAGATCCAGGTAATTAGGACTACTAGATATTTTGTTCACACTATTTGCAATAAAAAAATTAAAAGCATTTTACTTTTTGAAAAAATTTGCATTATTATGCACATTAGGATTGAGTCTAATTATCAAATAGATATATATGCTGCATCGTCGAAGGTACTAGACCTTCGACGATGCATATAGAATACTCCAATTACTTTCTTACATTTGCATTTGTTTGTAGTTTACTAGTTTATGTAGGTACATGGTATAGAATCGCGTGAATTTTATATTCAATTTTGAAAGCCTTATAAAACAAACACCTATCTTGCTTATTCATTGGAAATTGGAATAAAGATTAAAGTGCTGAATATGCAGGATGAAAAAATATTGATAGCGTAAGATAGATTATCTAGGTACCAATTGTCCTAAGTTTTTACACTAGCCGGAACTTCTAACACTTACTAAACTACAATATCGATCGGTTGATATTATCGTGAGCCGTTATTCACATTACAGGGATTATAAAAGAACAGAATAAAAATATACACACGAAAGTCAGGGAAACTGACTGCAAGTGCTTGAGTTTGAGTTACATTTATAATCCTTTCCCAAACGTTACTTTGTCAGACAGACGCGAACTAATTCTGAGCGCGTCGCCTTAATTGAAATGTGTCGCGTGGTACTTGTACGGTGCTCGCGCATTTAAATATAACAAGAGTGTCTTCAACGAATTTAGAATCCCGCCTACAATGTGTCGTATTATACGGAATTAATTAATTGAATTGAACAATTTATTATATTGTTTCGTAAGAAAGTGTTTTTTTCGGGGTTTTCATTATTCGTGTACCATGTTAGGTACATTGATACACTGAGGGAAGCATGTAAATTTTAACAAATATAAGAACAAGCTTTAATAAAATGAACCGAAATGAAATAGTCAACCATGCTGGCCTGGGACACACATGGTTGCTGGAGTGGGTAGATACCTACTTAGTACTTGTTATCTTAATCCTACTAGGATTATGAACATCTCTCAAGCATAGAAAAAAAATCAAGAAAATTCTAATTCATATACATAATAAAAATCAACCATACAACGGAGCTCTTTCTATCAAACAACGTTGGATTGGTGCGAAAAAACATGTTCAAACTAAGTAAGAATTAAATTTCCTGTTCAAAAGAAACAAAAGAAACTATGTAGAGCTACACATCAAAACGGAAATACGGGGTAAGCTATCGCAGACTTCTTTTTTCACAACTATTCTTACAATGAACGAAACATGTTTTAAAAGCTTTGGACATAATTTGAATTTGTGCTCTATTGTAACAATGTTCGTTACTTACCTTCACCAACTATCTACTTACCTATGTAGGTATGTCCTTTTATGAAATGGCAAATATACATTTTTGATTTACAACACCTGAGTGCCCGTTTCTCCCATCAATCTCAATGCTGAAATAGAGAACAGCTATCCGAATTCCGAATTTAAAGAGTAGGTAGAAAACCGAGTAACTTTCCTTTGAGTAGGCTTTATGTTCTAACCTGATTCAGGTATGTTTTGTTGTGTCTTCTGTTCCTGTTCTGTATTGTTTTATATTATTTTGCAAAATCAGTCAAAAGTACTTATTTTATAAGCACCTTGGCAGCTGATAGCCTAGAGCATACTCCACCACGCTGCTCCAATTCGTTTTGGTGGAGCAGTTAGTGAACAACCAAGTATCGAATGTCTTCAAGCCACCCGAATGTCTTTCGACAAGGCTTGACGGCTTGAAGGGACCCATCCCATCCCCACCCGGTCACCCATCCGTAAATTGACCGCGCCCGTTGTTGCTTAACTCTGTCAATCGTCAACATACGATCGACGCGAGTTTTTGGGCTATAAGTATAAATTATGTACTATATAAACTATTTGTTTTATAATTTACCTGAGTATTAGGTATCTGTTAGCATTATGTACTTAGCCAAAGCTAATAACTATAAGATTATTGGTAAACAATTGAAAGATATCCCCAATTCAGCCCGAAAATCTTGCGGGCCTCCGAGATTCGGCAGGCTGACAAAGGGAGCGATCATAATCCCTCAGTTTTATTGACCATTACTAGCGTAGTGCCCCGGCAATTGATTCGTGGATGTGATACTAACATGTCCTTGATGTCAAGTTATTTGCGGCATTTCCTTTGGATAGTAATAATTTTTGTGTATGAAAATAGTAGCAGTGTTTAGGGGCAGTGCAGTGAGAGCGCTGTTGAAGAGTTTCAAGTTTTATTGCAAGAAGTACTGAGATATTCTATTCCAAAAACATTCAGTCCACGTTATACAAAATAATCGTGGTTCAGTTACAACCAGCAATTCATATAAAAATTAGAAATTACCAATAATCATTGTATGCAATTCCTCCACCAATCCGCATTGGAGCAGCGTGGTGGAGTATGCTCTAGACCTCCCGCAGCTGAGTTTACGGGCCAAGAAAGTGGGACGTCTATGGGTTGCCGCTATTGTATGCAAATGTATATTTTAATGAATACTAACTTTTGACTCATTCATGTAGGTAGGTACAAGGATTATACTTAATATTATAGATGTTATTCAGTAAACATTGAGAGGACTGTACAAAGCACAGAATAATCTAAAACTGATTTCTGCTAGCTTTTACCACCCTGTTAAGCCTGTCTTAGTCTAGTGTGCAGTTTCCAGCTAAAATTAAATAATAGTATTATTTAAAATACATTAACTGTTCGGTACATATTATTTTTAATTCATTTTACCGAGAGGATTAACAGAGCGCGTCAGCACTCCTTCGTTGTCTAGCAAGCAGAGTAAACTCGTTTTCGAATATGCATAGGTACTTATTTACATTATCAGTGTTGTTGCAGGCCACTCAGCCGGTCTGATTGTCGGCTTTGCGTTACGAACAGCCAGATTGTGAAGTAAGTAAATTTAATAAATAATTTATAAGTATCACACCAGTCCTCATACTTACTAACGAACTAACTGACAACCTCTGTTATCTGGACTAAACAGTATTCTTCAAAGTTGTATGGGTGGTGCTGTATATTCGTTTGATATATTATATCCATAAATTACCTTCCGAGTTTAACTGGACGACTTATGTACGTAAACATTATTTTACTATGAAAACAATGAATTGTTAATATAATACATACAAGATAAATGTAATCTAGGCAACAGGAGAATAAATTCTATAGAATAGATTCTAGGTACCGTACTATTAGTGATACGAGTTCTTACTGAAATTCTTGAAACAGATATCACAAGTTCTAGGTACCTGAGTACGGGAATTATGCTATTTCCTAGTTTCCTTCCTACATCGTCAGCGAGGTATTGGGGCTACATTATGCGAATGAGTGCCTTATCTTTACTGGCTATTTATGTCTCACTCTGGATGAAGGCATGTTATCACTGGTCGTTAAGACACTACGTCGACCACGTTATACAATACGGGTCACAGACTAAACGCCTATCTGCCTATTTATACACACCGGATTGTTGTAATACATTAGAGTATGCATTGTTCGATAGCGGCTATCGGACTTACTTGAGGTCTAGACGAGGGTACGGGTTCAAATCCAAGCGGCACGCACCAATGAATTTCTTTGTTCATTTTATTATGTTACATGTCATATGCTGTAACAGCGAAGGAAAACATCGCAAGGAAACATGCTTTCCTGAGTTCTTCAAAATTTTCATGAAGGCATTTGACGTTCCAATCTGCACTTGGCCCGTGCCCAAGAGTGGGATAAAAAAAGGTTTCTGGTTGTGTTTAAATTTATGCTTAGCATATTGACGTCGTTATAGTAACGAATGACAGATCGATGGCGAGAAAATTTTGCTGATCCATTCTTCATTAGAAAATTTCACACTAGAGCAGCGTGTAAGGAAGACCTTGCTGTAATGACCGCAGGTGACCTGAACCGAACTACATATTCAGTATATTTAATTAAGGAAATGACGGATAAAAAAATTTCGTTTATTACTTCCGGGTAAATGTAACGGAAGAACAACATGGGAACACGGATTCGGGAGTTTTTGCTTTACGTACTTATATGAAATTTTTTTTTTCCGAACTCAAATTATTTGATTGGGACATATTAAAATTATTAATGTTGGTAATAATATGTATTGTTCCTACATAATATGTTACACAAATTGTCTAAGTAAAAGTTGAAAATTCTAAAATTCCTTACGTATAGAGGATACCGGCCGAAATTAGAATAATAAAATGGTAAAATATTCAGAACTTTTGTGTTTTTGTGGAACGGAGAAAAATTGTTAATATACCTAATCCATAAACTGCAACTAGAATTTTAGTATAGTATTGGCACGTACGTTGCAGCAACGAAATATTCGCATATGAGATTTCCAATCATATCAGATCTCTGAGGACTTCGGCTGATTGGCCGGCTTTCTGCAGGAAGCGTAATGTTAGGGCCAGATTCTCAGCGAGGTTGACATTTGGATTCGGTTGCATCAGCCAAATTCTGCACAGGAGATCTGTAAGGCATTGGTGTATGAAATTTCAATGACCCGCGAATATATACGAGTATATAATATTACTGCAGTTTCGCTCGCGTGAAATTAGACATACCTAACAATGTTTCGTTTACATCTGGTTGTCGCCCTTCTCAAAGACACTACCGATTAAATTCTGTCCTTCGAACTTAATTCCTGGGGAAATCACATCGCTCTGTCTCAGGGATGTAGTGCATATTTGTACCAAGTTTAACCTATATGTTAATCCAGGGTGTCAGCCTGTCAGCTACCACCATACCAAATTTTATTAAAATTGGTCCAGCCGTTTGAGCGTGAAGAAGTAACAAACATACAGACACACACACTTACAACTTGTTATTATTAAATATGATAATTCATTACGTAGTTATGTCTACCCAATTTCAGTTACCTACAACTAAAAGCAAAACCCAGTCGAATACAATTTCACGGCTGCAGCGCACCGATACGATAGAACTTTCATCGCGGCTTTACTGGACGCGCGAAACATAAATTGTTCCTCAACGCCATAGCACTTGGATTTCGTGTTTTATTTTAAAACCTCCGACGCAAAAATGGGGGTGTTATTTTTGTTACCAGATGTTCTAACGAACCGGCAGATGGAATCTAAATTTTATGTGGAAATTAATTTATGTTTGCGACTCCATTAGCGGCTTGTATTCCCTCATAACTGAGATGATTCGGAACGTATTCCACTTCGTGCTCTTTCTTTGTACCAACCTGAAATGGTCTTTTAGGAGAGGCCTATGTCCAGCAGTGGACCAATAAAGGCTGATGATGATGATGAACCTGAATTGGAAGTATAGGCCCGACACCGCCAATTATTTACTTGCATAGATAATAGATGGCCATTTTTCAGAGAAGGTTCACCCGATTTTATTAACCACATTACTGAACCCATTTAATGTGTAGCTATTTGAACGGAACAGGGTAGAAGGATAGAACGCATCCTCCAGTTAAATAGGTCCAATTTGCTGAAGTTTCGACTGTAAGTAATGACAGTTAACTTGCTTCAAGTTTCGGCTAGTTTCCAACATTATTGCTTGTCAAAAAAAAATCTAGACAGTTATTCTTACTTTTAATATTTGAAATAAATGTTATTATATTTCCTGTCGCCAAAATTCAAAGTTGGTGACATTTCCTCCATGTCCCATTCATGATTAAAGACGATCTTAGTCTTATCGCTAACTAGATTAGTCAGGTATCGGTTAACAAGTATTATTAGTGTAATCAAGTATCATTGTTTAATTTGTACTAACATTTACGTTAGGTAATTGTTATAGTCATCTTAATAGCGAGTTGTATTAAGTTACACAAGCCTGTAGCCTCCTATAGGATTCTCCAATTAGCTCGAATAAAGAGACACCTAAATTAAGGAATTGGTTTTATATGCCTGTTTGGTATTTATTAAATAGAAAATATCTTTTACCTTATCTATAGTTTATTTTGAGGTGGTTCTTAAGAATAGGGCTTATATAAGTTTTGAAAATTAGGTATATGTATACCAAAAATATCCCCCGATCCCCCAGCGTGCGGTACAGAGACCTGCAGCTCGAACTAATTTTACCTAGGCGCGTAAAATATTCGTAATTATACTTATTTCGTATTTATAGAGAATAGGGTAAGCTATTTTGAACAATTTTTTTTTCTCTTCTATTAATCAAATAATGGGAAAATCAAACGTAACGGTGAAGATACACGAGGTGACACATCGTGAAGAAACCTGCATGCCTGAGAGTTTTTCATAATGTTCTCCAAGGCATGTGAAGTCTGCCAATCCGCACTTGGCCAGCGTGGTGGACTAAGGCCTAATCCCTCCTATTCTGAGACGAGACCCGTGCCCAACAGTGGGACAAAGAAAGGGTTGTGGTATAATCACAACAGCATCTATTTATATCGCTATTGTGATATAAGTTTATATTTAAATATAAACTGGGCTAGTAAAAATATATCAGCCCAACGGTTTTGTTAAAAACTGTCGCTGACAGCCCTGGCTGAGTAATTGGGATAGTTAGGATAACGTGTTTATGCGGCGGAAAAACTCCGTCTCTATTGAATTTGCATTTTTATTGAGTAGTGATGTGTTTTTATAATACATGAACACAAATAAAATCTATCAGAATTTACTAAGCACAACGAATAATTTCTCATAGATTTAGGATTCGATAATTGTGGTACCTTTACATTGCGATATGACGTCATATCGAAAAATAATTGTTACCGGAATATTTCATTACTCAAATTTATTTTGAACTTAAAAATAGAAAAAGATTAATTTCGGTACACGTACTTAAACCGTAGTGAACCTTTAATTTCTAGGTTTACTATACTTATAAATAAGACGTTTATAAAAAAGAATTTCTGGTATTTTTAGTAATAAACATCCCTCATTCTACGTCTCGCAATGGTCCCTAATGTTTTTCGGTACCGTAATCGCGTAAATGTAAAATACCCGTATAGTCATACCTTTATTTTTTTCTGCAACACCAAAAATTCGCAACACAATAAATGAAATATGTATATTATTTTATTGTTATCAGCTTATTTAAATTCAATTAACAGGCCCAATTTCATCGTAACTATAATTTCGCGCGGTGACAGCCCAGTGGCTATCGAACTCGCCTCTTGCTCGAGCGGTCCGGGTTCAAACCCCAGTGGCACGCACCAATGACTTTTCTAAGTTATGTGCGATTTAAGAAATTAA
>DWTT01002443.1:0-10074 GCA_018250895.1 Carterocephalus mandan | reverse complement strand
TATAATATTAGTATGGATACTTAAGAACTTTTAAAACAATTTTTTACTAAATATGGAAAAGAAAACTCTTAGTAACATTTTGTAATGAAACTTAGCACGTCTTGCTAGTCTTGTATACATATAATATGTTCATATCGTCTCTGAAAATTATGTTTAATTGAAATTAATTAAAAAATACATTTTAACGAAAGTGCCGCACTTCTAATTATAACTGAAGATGCGACGCGTTAAACACGAAAGTGTTAATGTTGGTAGTAAGTAATTCTTTTTCCATGATTTAAAGTGTGTTAATTGGAATTGTGTGCAGCGCCCTGAATGAGTGTTACGGTCGAGATGTACAGAATGTGAGCTTGCTAGCGGGTAAAAATAGGGTTATCAAGATTTAAAGGAATAAGAAATAGATAATTCAGATAAATACACTTGACTTAACACTTAACACTTTAATATGTAGCAGTTCAGTGTGTCAGTCTAGCGTCCAGTCACTTAACGATATGGACGTGTGTGGGTATATCATACTCTAAGCGTAATCTAGAGGCCTGGATGCTAGTCTACTCCTCCAAGGCCCTGAGGTAAAACTGTAAAATCTGGTTCTTTCAAAATAAGTAACATTCTGTATGAAGGCATGACTTTATTTTAATTTTATTATAGTTTAACGGCTCAAAAACCTAATATCAAAAAATCTGATAAACGTTATAGTAAATGTTCATTTTTAATACCGTTTATCAATTACCTTACATAAATTACTTTTGATATATCTCGTGTTGTTTAAATATTCGTTCTATTCTGTTTCGTATTAGGCAGCCCTGTAGACTAATGCGTCGCTTCAGCCGTCAGGTAAACTCACCTAAAACGGTCGCAGTAATTCAGTAACAATTTTACTCCGCTGTGCCGTTCAGTTCGTGGCTCAGTCGGTGACGAGTGTTTGATAGTGAGTGACAAAAATAGCTGTGACATGGACATATAATATCATATCAAAACATGCGTCTGGTAGAGAACACTTCTTTAAAAGCTCTGAATGTAAGAACAACGCAACTTTAACCAACGATAGAGCGGAGCCAAGGCCATCTAAAAGTCATTTATCAAGCAAACATGGTCGTGATCGGAATAATCAAGACGCAGACAGGAGTTATTTTGTAGTCTTTGGGAATAACAATGGTTGTAAGAGTTCGTCGTCCTCATTGCGGTTACGTTTCGAACGAGCTTTGCATCTTGCTATATTCTACGAAACACTTAAGGCTAGTAAAAAGCTACGAAAACTGATGTTTGCTCCAAATGGAATATTCCACGATTCAATTATGAAGTGTCTATAGTGAACCTTTGAGTTAAAGATGATTGTTACTGTAGGAAAAAATACAATGGAGCAAGAGATTGACAGCTTAGATGTGTTCATTCAAGACAACGAGGATGTATTTTTGGATAGCCTCGAGCCTTCAACATTGAAGGATAAAGGCGAAGTGTTGGTAAGAGATAATTTACAACAATGCAAAATGTTTACACATGTTGTACTTTAATTTTTAGTCTTGCATTTAATGTAAAGCATTTATCGATTTCTATAAAATTTTCATGTTCAAATTGACAAACAATTTTTTTATTAATTTAATCGATTTGGTTTCTGTTTTTTGTCTTAAGTAGAGGGCCACTTATCATGCCAAAAAGTTCTTATTTACACGTGTTTGGTGATTTTCACCCTCTTCAAAACTGATTAATTCGGACTGCACAATTATCAAGGACCGATGACAATTTAAATGCTTTGTCCTATTATCCTGACCAGGATCTTCAGGATTAGCGATTTTCGGTTATCTACAAAAGCGTGTTTTTTAGTTTTTAAAAAAAAATTATAAATGATATTGTTAATGATGACAAAGCTTAAAGTAAACTAGAATTCTTATAAGTTTGAATGTTTATGATCCGTCATTATCTTCTTATAGAAAAGACTACAACGAAATATTGTACATTCTAGTTTATAAAATAAACAAGTACATATTATACTAAATAATTAGCCGTTTCAAAACTTTGTTTGGAGTGTTGTTTTGTTTGATCTAGGTATATTCTACGATGTACCTTATGCCACAGAATACATAATAGTACATGTACGCTTACGCGCCAAAAGCATCTTTGCTCCAATCTTCACGAAATATTTAAGAATTCTTAAATAAGATTCAAATTTTGATCGAAATGGCTAAAAGATAGTTAAGAACGTATTTTTTCTTATTAAATCCACATTGTAATAATAATATTTTCACTTCGGATATAAGCAATTATTGCAGCGACGATACGACGACATTCCGTGAACCTGTAATTTTGGCAGTGGTCAAATAAAGACCACTGGGCGATCACTTAAAGATTTTACTCGAGCTATCTATCATACAAAAATACATAATGGTTGTCTGTATAGTTGGTTTACGGACGATAATTTTACGTGATTACGTTATAAGAAAACATAATTTCAACTCAGTTGACGAAACAGTTGACGTGTAGGTCGTGTGCTGCCGCTGTTTCTATTCTACTCGAACGCATCGGCGGATGGAGTGGTAGAGAGATGGATGCGTTACAAGCCGAACGCTTAGGCAGATCGTGCCTCTCTATCGCTTGTTCCGCGGTCTCGCTTGCACGCTCGGTTCAGGCGGAACGCTTTTTCGTGCGTGCAATCGGCGTTCATCGACTTATAAGACGTTATCACGTCAAAAAAGAAAGTTGGATGACAAAACGTCCTGTTTTAATAGAAAATGGAGTTCTTGATTATTTTCTAGAATATTATTTATTTTCTAGAATATATTTATTTATTTATTAGAATATTGTTTACTACAGTCCGCTATAAAAACAAAACGTAACATTTCAAAATTTCTTTGTTCCAGGGCACGCAAAGTACGCAACCACCAAACGTAATGGACCTCAGCGGCGGTGGTCGGTCAGCGTTGGCCACAGCTCTCGCACACCACGACTCCAGTGGATTCGCTGTCCGGGTACTGCGAATGCGAGGGAACACCCTTCCCGCATTACCATTCCAGACCTGCAGCTTACAAGCGCTGACACATCTTGACGTCAGCAATAACAGGATCGCAGAGCTTCCAGAGGAAATATGCCAGCTAACTCAGTAAGTAGCTGATTTTAATTTTACATTATTCTTTACTCTATAATGACATGATACAGACATGTATACAGAGTTTGTGGCAAATCGCGTAGGGCAAACTTCAAATCATATCTCCTAGATGGCGCTACAAACATGAACATAATAAGTGTAACGATGCTTTTATACATAGGTCTGTTTTGAATGATTTCATTTTATAACTATCGAAGTTATAACTGGATAATACATTGAAAATAGATATGTTATGTAAGAGTATAGTTGAGATTCATTCCTATGATCAGGAATGAGTTGAATGAACCAAACATAAGTACCTTCTTGCACTTAAGTACCTAAGCTACTTGTCTACTTTCGATTTCACACTTTTATATAAACTAGCTTATGTCCGCGACTATGCCATAACATCGTCGTTTTCAAATACTTAGGTCTGTTTAAAAAAAATAGCACATTTAAAAAGCTGAGGCGCGTAGCAGCATCTTTATAGAATAACTAGGTCGAAAATATAATTTTAAATGGTTATATAACATACCAAGAGGCAAGCTGCGAGTATCTGGCACGGGTATGTTACGGGTTATTCTTTAACGCTTCGCCGGTGAAGCGTGGCGTTGCCTCTCGAAGCAGCCTTCGGGCACCACAGTTGCATGTACAACATTAAAGAATACGTACGTATTAGGTAGCTTTTATGAACAAAATAATAATATTTAATAAACAGGTATACATTGTCAGTCTCTGATATTAATTATTGTCCTTGATATAGAGAGCCTACTCCACAAATGTGAATTGGGGAAGTAAAGCGGGCAATATATATGTATATATTTATTTATTTATCGTTTTCGTAATATATATATCTTGTATTCTTATATTATTCAATAAAATATCTCCTTATTTTATTCAATTTTGTGCACCCAACCTTATCTTAGACTCTTTCTCTAATTTCTTAGCCCAAGGTTGCCTTGAAAAAATCACTTGTTAGCAATAAGGCCACCTTTTGTACTTATTTTTAGGTCCATGTAATTGTTCCTGTATTGTCTTGGTGTACAGTAAACAGTTAATAATAATATTAATATGTATCAGTCTCTCTAAATCAACTACAATAGACCTAATATAGTTTCTATTCCTTTGCAATACTTCCTGTACCTCTGGCGGGGCCCACCTTTGGATATGCATTCGATCGAGGGCTGATACCATCACATCTCATTAAAATGTCTCGAAGGGGCAATGTCGCAAGTCTTCCAAATTACCGGGTCCACATCTGGACCCGTAAAATTTAAAGAGATAGATAATAATAAAACAAGAAAAGAAGTATAATACGACATAGGTAGGTACTTACTCGTAGTTATCAACTACCAGTCGTTTCAGTACGGGTTGCGTTCCTCGTTGCTTAACTGCTGTTTGCTTAGGATTCATACACGCAATCACTTAATTGTTTAGTTTGAACGTAATATACTTAATATCCTTTAAGTACAAGAAAATACAATTTAATCGTTTGTATTTATGCTGTAACGATTTAAGGTTAATTGTTAAATGCACTTTATGCTCTTTGGTTCTTGTATCCATAAAAAATGTGATCGTAGGAGCGCCCGTGGCTTCGGAAAAACTGATTGGTATATTTTTATTTATCCTCGTTCTAATAATTAGAACGAGGATAAATAAAAATAATTGATATATTAGAATCTAATATATCAATTACTTACCTACTATTTTTTACCACAATCACTCAAACACATTTAAAGTTATTTGTGTTTTTGTTTTTATTCACAAGCATCTAACATATCCATATACTTTCATAGGTTCTTCTTTGACGATTGATTTCTGCTATGCTGAGTACCTAATGTTGTAACTTGGGACATTGGCAGGTAGTGGCTTGCATTTCCGTTTTGTGCTATTTTTTAAACGACTACTTATATGTGTTCTTAACTTGCGTCTATGGTTAACGAGTCTATGGTCTACGAGTACATAGATCCACCGGACCGTGCTGTTACGTTTGTAGTAGCATTGGGTTATTAGTTATAATTATGGTCAAACCAATGCATTTACTTCAGTTGATATTTTTAATTCTTAGCTAGTAATACTATATAACTGGTCGTAACCGCAACTGCTAAGCTAGAAGTCCTGCTTTCGATTCCTGGGTCGGCCACAACTATTGGGTTTTTGTTGAAATTCCCTGTAGCAGCTCGGAGACATTATTTGTGCGCAGTGTATAATGCTCACCATGTATTACAAGGGGTGATGGGACCTAAACATAACTGGTGAAAAGTGGGTGTACCTCTGCCCACACCTTCGGGGAAATACAGGCTTGATGTTACCATATTTCATCAAAAAAATTCACTGGCCATTTTCGTAATAAAACAACATAATTTTACCCCTATATTTTCCCGAAAGGATAGACTGAGGTGTGTCTACATTCTAATATAAATTATGTCTACACCCACTTTTCACCATAGAGAGAATTTCTAGTCGGAAAAACCCAGAAGGACTTTGCCCGACCCGGGAATCGAAGCCAAGACCTGTAGCGTACCTACGTTTTATAATATTTATTATTTTGTTGCGTAACAAGTAACATTTGGGAAATCGTTAAATTATTTATGGATTCTTACTTTTAATTAAAACGTTGACGATGTACCACCATCATAATATCTTGCATGGGAAGATATATAGATATATCTACGCATTAGAACGAATTGTGATAGTAAAATTAGTTAAAATAATTATCTACCTATACGTAAGTAAAAATGTTATTTATGTATTATGTAGAGTACGAGTAAGCAACAATTTGAACTATAAAAGTACATTAGAAAAAATAATTTAATATAATAATATGTATTTGTATTTTATAGTTTCCTTCTCAATAGGTATTTTGCGTAATAAAATGTAATATAATGTAATAAAATTATTTATCTTCAAGTACAAGATTTATAATAACTAGTAGGTAAGTATGTTATATGGATATTATATAATTCGGCTTACGGTATACTATAAAACATATGAAATGGGCATGACAAAATACCAATCTCATTTATTTATCTACTAGTGGACTCGCGTGGAACATTCTTTATATTAATTCATTCAACTGTAAACATTTGTTGTAAATATGAAGCGATTCTACTGAAATGTAAGAAATATTCAAACAAACTTCTATCCCTTATTCCCATTGACTATAAGTAAATCAATGCTTATCCAATCATTATTTTCCGGAAACGCCCTCAGTTAACTCAAAATATACCTAGGTAGTTTAAAGTTGGTCAGTATGCGTCAGGTTTTCAGGTTATGTTTAAACAATAATTACTCGACTTCAGTTTAAGTAGAACTTTCCATCCGTTTTTAACCCTTTATGTCTTTTATGTCAATGTTTTGTTGTTAAACATAACACCTAAGTCTACCTAAACATCTTATATAGGTAGCTACTAGTTTACGTGCCGGTAATCACGAGAAGATTTACCGCAGAAACATCATTAAAGTTTCAAAAGCTAGTTTCAATCGAAGAAACAATTACTCAGATTTTATCAGATAATAGCCATGAATTGTGGAACCTTACTCACTGGTTCGGTAGAAGTATCTACATCTACATCCGCTGTTGTTTGAATTACCTTAGCAAAATTTTTACCTTGTAAAATTGGCCAAGGGGTTTGAATAAACCTCCGGCATTTGAATTATATTTATTGTTTTCAGCTTTCTCCTTTGCGACTATATTATTTGTAATTGAATATTGTTTCTATTATTAACCTTAATTTTTATTATTTACTTTAACTTTATTAAGTAGGTACCTAAATACGCAAAATATGTCGATGCACTTACCTATTTTAACCTTCTTTAAACAAATACTTAGATCTTTCTTAAAACTAATACTTGAATGTTCCTAGGTAAATACTAGCATTCTATCACGCCATTATAAATTTCTCATAAATAATGTATTTAAATATTGATTTCTACGCGAAGATAGTTCATTCTAAATATTTTAAACGTAATTTAACATTTTAAATACCTCTACAGAAATTGTTAAAGGTCCCTCATGCATTGTAAAATTCGATCGAATTAGATCAGAAATGTATGATAAAATACACCTAACTATGTTCGATACATGCGTGAGATGATGAAAGCGAAAACAATGAAAGTCGAATGTATTGCAGATGCATAGATTCGTTTGATAAAACAACAATGTGTATGTCTGTAACGTCTGTAACATCAATCCTACCTAAAGCACGTAATGTAAAAATAAGGCTGAGTTTTTTTACACGAAAATACGGGGATAAATTTCAAAATAGATCAATACTTACTCGCAACCTAGGAAAAATATTCTCCTTCTTAAGGAATTCTTTAAAACTTTCTTTCAAATATTGTATTTACCTATTTATACAAACTACAAAATTGTAATAATAGGTAGGTACTCGTACCAAAACAAAGAGTACTTACAACTGAAGTGAATCTACTAAGCATGAGTTAGACCGCATCAATAAACGCGCTACATCGTATTCGCTTTATTATGTAGTTGTTTAGAAGTAGGTAATCTAATTTTTTTATGAATAAGCAATCAATTCAAAGTATATTTCCCAAAAAATGGCTTATGAAATACCTTGGCATGCGCACTACTAGGCTTCAAGTTATATAGGTACACACTAGCGCTCGTAGTAAAATTTAAAATGAAATCGGAAAAAAACATTTATCTATTTGTGTATAACACAATTAATGGGTAATGGCCTTGCTTCATTAATCCAGTGCCGGCGCCATGCTTCCATGGTTGAGCATGCCCAGTTATGACTTGCCCATGAGTACTTATCCGCATTTTTTTTATGTTGTCCCAACATTACGATTAGGTACGAGCTGCAGATAGCGAGAATACCTACATATTCACAAAACTTTAACATCCATGACCTGAGTACAAAATATCTGTCCACACTGGGCACATGTCTCTTCACCTTTTCTTGGAATGAGACAGTCCACTTCACCATCTTATCCGAAACATTTCACATGAATGAACTCTGTTCCATACAATAGCGACATCTAGTGAAAAATACTATTAGTCCGAATATAAAACAAAAAAATTCTTGAAACATGGGTATCTACTATAATAAAACTGGGGAGGAAATTTTTCTGTACATTGTAATATTTTTTTTGTTTGTAATTATAAAAACGAATTAGAACTCAAAATCGTGTTTTTTTAAATATTGTCTGTCTGTTTGTCCAGGCATTACGTAAAAACCCGTAGATGGGTTTAGTATTAACATGGTAAAATTGTTACTCATACTAGTGGGATACAGCAAGAAAGTTGTATGAACTTTTATTAAATCTCAACCGGTTTATTTCAAATTTGCAACAAACATTCTTTAGACATATTATTATTAAAGGAGTATTACAACATATACTCCCCATGGTCGTATGACCATTGGGAGTATATGTTGAACAGTTGAACAATAAACCAAGCCGTAATATCTAATAAAACGCGGGCAAAGCTGGGGTCGTCCTCTAGCTATTACTTGTTTTGAACAGTTATTTCTTTTGTATTCAAAGAGGCAAGCAACTAATGCGCTAGTGTGAACTGCATGGTTTCGCGGGGGTATTGCGTCTTGTTGCTAAATGCGTGGTCATTCGGCCGTTGAAGACGCATCGCCCATTGCCCGCGCTCGGTCAGTCCAACAACAGACTTTACCAACGCTACATTGTTTTACAATCTAATGTTGTATTTTTTTAATTAATTATCATCTACATCAGTATTGACTATAAGTGTATCGGCTTCATTGATAAACGCTGTGTTAGTATGAAAGTGAGTTATGCGAAAAGAAAGTTCGTGGGGACAAGTCTTATGTTATAATGAAACTCTTTTTGATATCGTGGTAAGTTTATACAATGCAATTACAATATATTATAGCCCTTTGTAGCCGACTAATGGTTTAGGCAAGCATACCAATGTTTTCATTATCTAATTCTCTAAGCGAACCTATATAACAAAATTTCATTTTGTAACTATGTAACATAAAAACATTAGGTACTTGAACCTAACTAGAGGTGTGAAAAAAAATTTGCTATTTGCTAGTTAAAATTTTCCAGTGCATAATTATTTTGTGCAATAATACTTTTGTGCATTTGTACTTACCTTACCTAATTTAAAAATAAATTCAACATCTATTAGTGTATGTATAGATTAAAAGATTAAAAATTAGGATTATGTCTCAATGTTAATTATTCCAAAATGTGTTATTCTACTGTTCTTTTGCTATTAAAAGAACGGTATAGTAGTTGAGCGTTAGTAATTTTCCTCGCTTAAAATATTATTAATTTCTTCTGTCACAGTATGTGCATATTTGGGCCAAGTATTTTACATACACATCCACCTTCACACTAGCTATGAAATAATTGAACCCTATTGTTTAATATTTCATAACAATATACTTTACAAGGTTGGACTGTTTGTATTTTGAGGTGTTTTTGACTATGTAAACTTCGGAAAAGTCGATGCCGATTCGTTAATTTCATTCCAAATCTTTTTTCTTGAATATTTGAATCATTGGTGTAATTTAATTGAATTCCATAAATGACATAGTTACAACACATAGACGTTCACAAATCTGCGGGAGGTCTGGAACATACTCCACGCTGAAACTCAGTTTCTTCAGAAATTTTCATCACTAGCGGTCACATCTAATCGATGCTAAGGAATGCAATCGGCTAAGGACATTTCTGCCATAAGTGACATAGCGACCAATAATTCCTCGTTTTAATTCATTAATTTAAAATTTCCGTACACTAAGGAAAACAGGAACCATTAATTCATTTGTTCATTTATACCAATGAAAGATTCTTTCTCGTTCCAGATTAGAAGAACTTCATATAAGTGACAACGAGCTGAAGTCTCTGGACTGCGTGCTTCGTCTTCCCCGACTGCAGATTATCGTAGCGGCTCGCAACATGATCGCTAACTTCGGAGTAAGTTTCTATCTGTATGTATTTTTCTCTAGCAATAATCGGATACTTCACTAACCGACTTCGAATAAAAG
>DWTT01002442.1:0-10079 GCA_018250895.1 Carterocephalus mandan | reverse complement strand
CGCCACGTACTAAAAATTTGGTATAATATATTTTATAGCAGTTATATTATATGTAGTTAGATTTTTGTTGTAAATACTTTTAATTGTCTGAGAGAAAACTCAAACTCTTACGACTACAGCATTCGGTTTTTTACTGCACTTGCAATGAAAAAGCTTCATTAAATTACGTACAGATACAGCATAAAGAGCCTTATAGAGCGAACTCTTTCAGATCACCTTTAGGATAGGAGGAACGGCGGAATTATTAATGCAGAAATGACGGCGTGTGTTCTAAAATATTACTTATCTACTTCGGTTTATCTATTTAATACTTATTTAATACCTACAACATTCACTAATTGTATCCTTAGATAATATCTTAAGAATATTAGGACATAAAAATATGATGCGAAATTAGTTAATTGGATTCGTATAGATTGACAAATGTTATGCACTACAGTAGAGCTAACAAAATAATTTAAGAAAAAAAACCTTCCAATGTTTTCCAAATAAAAGGGCATCAAATAATGGCAACGAGAGCCCGAATTAACCCGTTCCTACTATTGACGCCACTCGCACAAATCCAATACCAAAAAAAAATTCAGTGCAGAATTTATATACAAACAAGACTACAGTCCCTTCGTTTATTTACATAGAGCAGTCAAAAAACTCATAAACCGTACGCAACTTTGGCTTCGACCGGAAAATAGTTTCCAGACACCCACTGACTTTTCCAAACATACTCATTTCGATCGTTGCCAAATACAATGGTTATTAAAACCTGATGCAGGCCGGAGTCGCTCAAATGATAGGGGGGAGGTATTACGCGTTATGTACTAGCGAGGTGCATCTGTGTGCGGTGGGCGTGTGTGAGTGAGTGGACGGCGTCCAGCTTCCTGAAGTACGCCAGAGTGAGCGCCACAGACTGCAGAGGACAGAGTAACCGAACGCGAGATTTTTTTTTTTTACATTTTTTGTAAGATTTTGATGACATAATTCCGTTATCACTTGTGTCTACGAGAATAACTTGCGAGATCGAGTGACGCCGAAAAAAGGCGCGGTTCGTTTTTTGTGTTCCAAAATTTCGAAAAACAAGTTTATAATTGACATCAACAAAGTCAGGACTCAGGACACTCGGGTTCTCTGTGCGAAAGTTGGTGGTGCTACATGCCGAAAATAACTTCGACCTGCAAGCAGCATTCCGCACCGCGCTTCGGCAGCGCTTGCTATATTGTATTGAAAAAGTTGACTTTGCACGGTAGTTGTCGAAAAATCGCTAGTTTTCGTGTAACACGGCGCCTCTGTGCGTTCACTGTCTGCGCAAAAGTCACTCGGAGGCACACACGCGCAGAACGCACACACCGGCCCGTGTAAGAGTGAGTAAACTAATACCGGGGCCGGATTAATGCTTCAGTTAGTGAAAAAACTTTTTTTCAGACTGCGCCGTCCAGCCAGGGCCGGATTGAGACAAATGTCAAAGTAAATTATTATCTCGCTCGTTGTGACGTAACAAGTGTAGGTGCTTTCATTATGCGATAACTTTATATTGTGTTTCGCTGTGTTTTAACACACAAAATTGGTGCACTAGAGGGTTGTTGTTGAGGTGAACAGCCTTTAACATCCTGGCTTTTTTACTTTATACAAATATTTAAATTTTATAACATCAATTACTTTTTTAAGGTCGTCGATTAGCCTGAACTAACAACTCTCGTAGGTGGCGGTGATCGCTTTTGTAAATTATCAAATAAAGGAAAATGTATAATATAATAATTTTATTAATAATTAATTACGAGTATGACGTAAATATACAGTTATTTAAAGAAACAGTTTAACAGTTTGTGGTTAGTTCCAGGCAAACGAAAAACGTGTCTTAATTTCAGACGTTATAATATTTGAAAATACCATATAGGGACATAGAATACCCACTTATCTACTCGGCAAACCTAACGTTTATTCTATGACGTAAGAACAATTCGGTGTAAACCATGCGGGCAGGAGACGATTATTATCTCTACCTCTGTACGAAACCGGCAACTTTCTCGCAAATTATTCCCTTATCTTGTAACGGCATATAAAGTAACGTTTACATGTACGTTTGCGTCAGAGAATAATGTGTATGGAAATAAGAAGTAGAATGTTCGTAGGTTAATTGAATTATTAAAAAAAGTTTTAAAAAAAAGCTTTTTATAACTTTTTTTTTATTTTCGTGCATTGTCATCGGAACAAATATGTGTGCCAAATTTCAGCTCGAAAGCTTCAGTGGGAGTGGGTGAAATATTGATTGCAAGATTCCAGGACATACACACATACATACATACGTACATACATACATACATAGATACATACGAGTGAAGTTAAATAAAAGCTTTTAAAAAGTAGACAGGTAAGTTCGTTAAGGTAACACGATTACGGTAAGACTTGGCGTCCCGTCAGTCAGTCGGAATGCGGCCCTGGTTAATGACTCCCTCCACTGACCTGCCTCTGTCTTGTACCCCACGCTTCAAAAGTTCAGCTCATTTGAGTGCTTGCGGAGATTTTATTACCCCAACTATACTGGGTATTAAAATTTCGAAAAAAGGGTTGAGCAGACTCACGTTTAAGGGCGAGCCACAGAGCTGACCGTTCGCGGCCACTTGATTTCAGGATTAGTTCGCTAATGACTGTTATGAGACAGTTTCAAAACTCGTTTCGAGGGCTTCCTTTTTCCCCGCTCCAAGCTCGAGTAAAAACCTACTTAAAAAAAAAAAAAAAAACTCCAAGTCGTCTGATGATATTCGAATCTGTACGAATAAATCCACATGGAAGCAAAAAATCCTGCGTATTCACACAAGAAGATATTTCAGACATAACTTTTCGAGGGTAAAATGAAAAAGTTAAAAGTAGGTAGGTGTAGAGTTCGTAAAAATATCACTGATAATACGATTTAAATTACGGCTCGTGCGTTCCAGAAACGAGTGTTTTGATGGAAAATACTGGCGCTTACTTACAAGTATTTCAACAGTTTTCGCTTTAGTTTTGTTTTGTTATCGTAAACGGGACTATTCGACTTTTGTCAAAGTATTTGTCACAAGTTTACTATACTGGTATTTATTTTGAATTTAAATAAAATAAATAAGCTGTAACATGCCTACTTATATGAAAATTTGAGTTCCCTTGTGAATATAAAATGAAAAGCATACATAGGTACGTGAAATAATCTCGAGCGGTCCAGGTTCAAACCCAAGCGGCACGCACCAATGACTTTTCTAAGTTAAGTGCGATTTAAGAAATTGAATGTCACTTGTTGTAACGTCGAAGGACACATCGTGAGGAAACCTACATGTGAAGTCTGCCAATATGCACTTGGCCAGCGTGGTGGACTAAGGCCTAATTCCACCCATTCTGAGAGGAGAACCGTGCCCAACAGTGGGACAAAGAAAGGGGTTGTGGTGGATGTTACATATAATAAACATAAATTTGCTATTATTTAAAGGGGGTTTTTATATTCGCAGGATTATTTCAAAGTTCAATTATATGCCATGCTATTTCTTATTTACAATCAGCATTTTTATATTTAGATCTTCAACTTAAACAGCCTTTCTCGTCATTAGTGTTCGGTCTCCTTAATTTTATAAGCCAAGTTGCTCTGTTTTGGGTAGTCGGTTCAGGCAACTGGACTTGTCTAGTCTAGAGCTCTTTCATAGTTGAGCCGACCTAATAAATAATAATAAACCAAATACGGTTTCGCGAGATCATATCCATAACCACGCAAGTAGGTACAGGCGATAACATAAGTGGGAACATACGCTACATAGGAAATCTTAGTATTAAATAGCAATGTCAAAGGCCCCGGGGAAATAACTTGAGTAAACTGAAAATGCGATGGCAAGCAGGCGGTTTGACGTAATGACGCCTCCAACACAAGTAATTATCGTTAGACACGTGAACGTCATTGTGCATATTAAAAATATACCGGAAACTACGCGAAATGGCGGGGGACGAGAATGGAATGTTGTTATGAACTTTTGGCGGCGACTGTCGTTTTAAACACGGCAATTTTTTTGTGTGATATAAAGATTATTACTGCATAAAATTGTGTCTCAAATTGTGCACAACAGATTATAATTAGGTGTACATATGACACTTTTTACAACAAAAATAACACACACACACTGCGGTCATAGTCCACTACACTCGCCTAACACTCGGCTTAATACCCTTCACACTCACACTCCTTCGAGACAATAGAAAATACTCGGCTGGTTTCTTAACCATAATTTGTAACGATTTTCTTTTTAACTGAAATTCCAGGTGGTCTGGGATTCGATCCTTGTACGAGAGGCTGACGTAGCCCCTGTACTATCAGTATCGTCCAAATCTCTAAACTAATATTCGACCATTAGTTCATACATAACTTATTATGTTACTTCGCGATGTCGATTGATAGATAGGTATATCTACACCAATAAAATGGAAACGCGCCTGAAACACGTTAATTAATTACGTCTTAGGGTGGGCCGAGACTTGTCGTTTATTCACGCCACTTGGATAATTTCCCAGTTGGCCTACCGCGCCTTTTCACACCTTTTCACACCTGACGTCGCTTCGTGTCATTTCTTACGACACGCGTTTCAAAACCTCTGGGCGATGCTCGAGGCTAACTGAAGCTTATGCGGGAAATATTGAAAGAACATTTTTTTGTAAATACATAACATATAACCTATCAGCGAAAATAAATCATTGAACAGTGGATTGTATGGTCTTTGGATGATTATCCACTCAAATGTCCGATAGTGGGCGTGTGTAAGAAACTTATTTCTTTGCTTTATGTACAAACTTAATCTATCAAGCATAAACTGGGGATATTACTGGAATTTCATCAGAAAAAAGTTCAAATTAATTGATAACCTCCTTTTTTTTGATGATGGTTAAAACCACGTCTAATTGAATTATTATCTATTTTAATTTTAATTACCACTTAGGGTTTATTCAGGATATATAGGTATAAAGCAAATTTATTTACTATTATTTATACAATAACGTACCTAGTACCTACACCGTTATCAAAAGAAACCATGACTTCCTTTAAGTCCAACGAGTGCGCAGTGCTCTAATTGGAACAAAGACGCGTAGCCATAATTAATATAAAATACATTGAAATAAATATTATGGTTGTCTTATTCATGATCTAGTATAAGCTGAGCCGTCGATACTTGACGCCGCGAATGAAGGATGGAAGCGCGCCAGACTGTTAGAGATCAGGAGCGATTGGTCGGTTAAGGAAGGACTGTGGAACGATAAGGGAACCAGCTTGTGCGTTTCCGTTCCAATACGATAGTGGTCGCTGTAACGAAGACTGGACGAGGATAAAACAAGGACAAATACAGATATCAAACTAGTACAACGACTTTTATGCTTCACATATTTTATCATTCTGATGTCAAGATCATTCTCACATTATATTGAAATGTTTGCTGGATTCTTTTTTATCCACTTCCAGTGTCTTTATTAATAATATAATTGCACATGTCTCCAACTAAGTAGAAGTACTAATTACCTTAAGAAGTCAACGGATAGGTCATAGGTATATTTCTGATCACGGTCAGGAGAGGCTTAATATGATAGTAACTTTTCGGTACGAAGAGTATTAAAAGAAAATTTATTAGACTGCAAAGTTCTCTGTGTAGGCATTGAAACACATTCAGATAATTTTATTATGTGTCATTCGTTTGCTATCACTGGTTATCAAATGACACATTAGCGCTAGAAATAAACATGATACATGCAAATTGATAAATTCGAAATTAAATGAAAACATATCCTATTTCATTGTTACAAATTTATATTTACAGGTATTTTTTTAAAGAATTCACAATAGTAGTATCGTAGTAGGTAGGTAGAAATATTGTTAGTTACCTACTATTTTTACAAAGATAAGTAAATTGCGATTAACCACAAGATAAAGCTATACTGCACCAGTCAAAAGTATTAAATACACATAGTACATAAATATTCGATATTTCGATGTATAAATTCATCTCTTTGCTTCAAAAAATAGTATGCAATCGCGTGACGGTTCCCGCCCAAAAACTCGTGTGTCACATAAGTAGGTAATATAAGTTTATAGATACTAAAAACGTGGTTACATATTAAATTATATTGCCAATATTAAATCGTTATCATTGAAGGAGGAAAATTCATGTATCGGATTTGGCTTAGCTAACAAAATGTTTAATTTTAATAATGGCCGCATTGTAGGTACTAAAAATTGGTTTAAAAAATACATACGTACCTATCGTAATTGTAAAAATCTATATATATTGCCTTGATTAATCAGTACTTTTAGACAGTGACTTACGAAATTTATGAAAAAGTACTGGTCGTTATGCTTTTGTCTCGAATTAAAAAAGAACACCTCGCGTGACATTCCCGCCTAAAGTCTGTCCGTGTATGTCACTGTCATTAGAAGCGTATTAAGGTTTTTAAGGCATATCTACTAATGAAAGGAGCCGCGCCCGCTCCTTCGAGACCGCGGCACGAACGCCATGAGGCAGCTTAAAAACGTTATTACTTAACCGAATAAGGTCACTTATATCTCGATTATTGAATGTGTATGTAACAAGGAAAATGCTGGATAATGCTCCAGGTAAACTGTTAATAAATGAATATCGAATAGTCTACAACAAATCCACCCAGAATTGTCTATTACTTTCCACCAATCCACATTAGTACAGCGTGGTGGAGTATGCGAGTATGCCTCACGCAATGTTCTGTTCTGTTCTATGGGTTAAGTAAGAGTAGGTAGATACTAACTTGTAACCATGATAAATAAAAGGTCATCCTATTTTGTTTTAACCCTAAATTCGTAATCGCAATCATGATCGCCATGCGAGTAGGGTGGGGTAATTAAAAATCCTAATGGCCCATCGAAGACAAGATAAGGTTGGCGGTCGGAAGAAACCTCCACTTTTCTAATTACTCTTTCATTAGTTGATGGATTACACACGCTCGTGTTGCCAACATTGAAGCAACCACGTAGATGACTAGTGATGTGAATATTGGTTTCGAACTGCCGAGTACGATGTATCGATTTTGAGTTGTTACTGTTTTCGATGCAAAACCAATCGTGTTAGGAAAACCGTAACATTGCATAAAGTTATCACAAAATTCACTTAGGTACGTACATGTTAAATAACATAAAAAATTATTCTGTGGAACGGTATGGTAAATACAGTTGTTGTGGTATGATGATGAAATATGGCTCAAGTCACCTCATTAAAGACCCGTACAATGTAAACATCGTATGCCTTTCTTGATTACGACGATAAGGTGGACCCCACCTTCGCATGTTTTAATTATATTATTAACGATGATGGTCGGCGAAAGGCTAATTTTTTATAATGGCCAGCGTATCGCAATGATATGTAAATATTCTGCCTCGCCCCAGCCTATTAGCTGCTTGCTCGCGTGCGTGTAAACCTTAACATTCGGAAGTAAGACACGTTAGCCACAATTTAGTACTGAGGCGTGACATTCTTTTCAGGTAATGCCCCATTCGAATTCCTTTACGAATTCAACTCGCCGCGTCTCAGCGCGAGCGAGCCAGCGAATTAATCCGCCAATGTGTTTCTAGCTTTCTAGGCATTATACCTTAATAAGACGTGAATGCTCCTGTAGCATAATTAGCAACGTTTGAGAAGGAAACCTACTCATAAGCTTCCTCGAAAGGGTCGTATTAATTACTGGAGGTGCTCGCACGAGTGTGGTGCGCTATAAATGACCGGCCACTTGCCGCCCTAGCCTCGCCGGCCTTATTAAAAATGTTAACACGTAAATTAGACTCCACGGTGCACTGTATTAGCCAACCAATTAAATTTCACAGTCAACGCATACAATAACCCGCAAGGTGACTTCACACGTCGCGTCGAGGGATGGTTATTTCATACACTTACTACACTCTTACACTCTTTCCCTATGTTTAGAGGTCCGCCCGTAATATTTTTCCCTTTACACTTTGATAGCGTTTTGAGTATTTCAAAATAAAATTGCGCACTCAAGTTTTTTAATTACAAAAATTAAATATTGAACTAAATATGTACGAAGCGAGTTAGCACGGTAAGTTAAAAAGGCATGTGAAAATTGCGACGTAAGGTTGGCAACATTTCCGTTGCCGGCTGTGAGAGTCCTTACACACGAGAGATTTTATTCTCAGTTGAATTAACAAAACATCAGATTATAAGATTAATGTCATAATTAATATTTACGTTCGGAAATAGTTATTTCCCGGGTTTATTAACGGTAAGGCGGGTTCGTTGGGTCGGCGAGATGTTGCGTTTGACTGCTTTGACACGAGTGCGTAATTAAAATTCGTTTGAATTAAATAAGCAGTATGTAGGTAGTTTAGTTATTCAAAAGTATCATCAGTGGCCGTTTAAAGCGGCGTATTGTGAGTTGTGACTCGCTAGGTGACAGTCGCTCGTGTGGAAACGTTTAAAAAGGTTAGGCTCGGCTCGTCTAAGTGCAGCCCCTCACACGACTAGTTGGATGTGTAAAAAGATTAATTGGAGTACTGCCCGTATTCTAACAATTTACGACGCCTTGTGACGGGCCGGCCGCAGACCACTTCTGCGCAACTTAATTAAGCGACATAACTTAAACGAGTCACCGTTGCTAATTAGTGCTATCGTTACCGGGCTAATTCTACGAGTGACTCTTTGTTTGCGGGCCCGCGCACTTCTTTGAGTTCGCGTACCAAAAGAATTTGTCTTTGCATCGACTTTGAGTAAAGAGGTTTGTTTTGCCCCCGGAGACTTTCACAAAGACTGTGTGCATGTCGAAACGGGAAAGGCGCCGCGGAGTAACTTGTCCGCGGTAGCTTAAAATTTGGCCACTTGAAATATACTGTCGTTGATAATTACGCAGTATTTTTAAACACGCGTTTAAAAGTTTAAAATGACTTCCTGTTTTCGGTTGTTATATCTCATTACGAATATGCGACTGTTACAAAAATATATGAACTCAAAAAAAAAAACATTATTTTAATAAATCAAACGCGAAGTAATGCTGATAAGTGGTTGTTATTCATAAAACGAGAACGAATTAAGCACTTTCGCTAGTTTTATAAAGCTTCAATTTTACATGTAAAATGTATTTTTATTTAGAAAAATTGGATCGATGCTAAGGTGGTGGAGTTGTCGCTGGGAAGTGGCTCTAAAGGACACGTAAGGACTCTTGTCGGTAGTGCCCTCGAGGGCTGAGGCACAACAAGTAGCCAGTCGTGTGGAGCAGATTACGTCTTGTATTACGTGTTTAAGTTTTCTGAACTTAAACCTGTATTGCACTAAACATTTCACTTCTTTTCAGCCTCATACCTAGTTCAATAAACTACCACCCTTCATTTTCCCACTGTTGGGCACGGGTATCTCCAAGATAAACTATCATCATCTATAAAATATCAAAAATAATCTATAATAGGTACATATAAATAGTTGAAAAGAAAACGTTGTAGATAGGTAAACTTTTTTTGAAATGATGCGAGAAAGGAAGAATGTGATTTAAATTTAAATTGTGATTTGTGTGATTAATGTTCTTTTGATTTCAAATGTAAGCTAACGCAATCTATAAGTGATCCAGGTAACTATTATAGGAAGCACAATATTGATGCTTTCGTAATACCATAGAGTAACGCTATAGTGTGTAGTCCGTGGTAATACAGACAATCCACACAGAATTACGGAAGACCACATAGTTAATTTATATGCCTAGTCACTTAGAATTTGAACTGTACATGATAGAAAACCGAAGTTAATAGCTAGCAGTTAGTTATCGTCATGCAACTAATAAGTAATAACATAATAAGTATACCACAGATTAATTAGCGACATTTGTTCAGTTTTATGGCAGCACTATCGCTGTAAAATTATCGTTGTTGCAAAGGCTATCGCAAGTCGGGGTTTACAATCGCTTACTTGATTAGAGTGTACTTAATTTTACTATTAAAAAATGGCCATTAGGGTAATCTTTTGTTAATAAGCTGGTGATAAGATTATTAGACTGTGCATTTTTTAAATATTGAAATTAATAAACAAATTAAAAAAAAAAAGCTATTTGTAACTTTTTTT
>DWTT01002441.1:0-10079 GCA_018250895.1 Carterocephalus mandan | reverse complement strand
AGTATCACTAACATTCCCTGCATTCATAATATTCCTGCTCATATAGGTAGCCGTCATATCGAATAACGAATTACAATTTTTTTCAGGAAGAATTATTTTTTCACCGCACGTAACTATTTTTCTCTATATTAATTTTGCGTCTAGCAACTCGTTGCACCAAACAATTTATCGCGTGCAAACTTCGATCATTGATCGAAGTGTGCAAACGAACTGATGAAATCAAGTAACATTTGACATAAATATTGTTTGAACTCTTTAAAACGAATATCGAACAACCCCCAAATAGGTTTTATATACATACATATATTATGCGCTTCTAAGAACTTTGTGAATTCACCCTGGTACCTACCTACCTACCTGCAAGAGGCCAATTTGAATTTTTCAATATTTTATCTCCCAATTGAGATACTGAAAAGATTAAAAAAACCCTTAGATGTATTTAGTTGGGATGTATTCGTCGAGGCGGTCAATAAGTTTTTGAATCATGCCACAATTCAAACTAAGTAGTTGCAGCGATATTTTAACGAATTGCGGTTACCTACGTCTAAAAATTGTTCAAATAAATAGATAATGGACTGTTTCGTGACCTAGGTGTATACAATTTTGACTAGCATTCATTTGTGTAGTAGGTAATTGTTTCCATCATGTGGCCTACTTTAAAAAAAATTGAATGTAAAGTTAAAATTTTTGCTATTCATATTTATCGGGTTTACCATTCATAAGATGGCAATGCTGGTGAAACAATTAAATAGGTACATCATGGGGTCGAAATATTATTTCTTTATTTCTTAGCTATTTACAGGGCTGTAGAAAAGACATCAACAAATTCCTCCTAAAGTAACTTAAAATACATTGATCTCTTTCAGTCATTTTGTAATTAAGTACCTACATTTCATTCTTTATCTTTAACATCGGTCCGTGAAAAAATATTTGTCATTTTAAATACATATAAGTATCTAGTTATCAAGATTACAGGTGAATAGTTTCAGAATCCATAGCACAATTCAAATAGCAACGACACAAATTACTACATTTCATTCTTTATCTTTAACATCGGTCCGTGAAAAAATATTTGTCATTTTAAATACATATAAGTATCTAGTTATCAAGATTACAGGTGAATAGTTTCAGAATCCATAGCACAATTCAAATAGCAACGACACAAATTAGTTAATTTACAATATATCGATTCCTTACTACTATTATCACTGGGTATTTTTCTTATGACTATTTTTACACGAAAACATCTTAATCGTAACAAATTTACAATAATTGTACAACTTATATAACGTAATTTTATTGGACTTGGTGCTTTGGCCATACTGATTAACTTACAAAGAACTAAGTGCTTGCCGAACTTAATAGGAAATATCTGTCAGTAAATTTAGTTCAGCATTGTAAAATATTGTTAGGACACTGCTTTTATGCATTCTTATGCGGGTTTTTGCTTACCACGCTACTTATAATCTACAGAAAGGCAGCCATTAACGGCGACAAGAGCGGTGACAAAACGCTAAACAGTAGGGTACACATTCCAAAACATTACAAAATTTTAAATTTATAGCAAAACAATGTTCGATGTAAATGTAAGACACTTGTCACGAATAATATAACACAGCGTAAAGAAAATATACAACACGCAATAAACCTTTCAGCTAGCGGTCCTTGTTTATAACCCTGTTCATGTAAACAACAGTTCTATCTAATCACGGACACAATTGTCACCTGGCTCATTGTCCTCTCATTAACTCTTTTAACACTTACCATGAGCATTACTATTTATATTCGGACGGCTGTCGCGTTTCAACCACTTAAAGTTTTCACTATTTTCATTAGTTGGGTGACTGAAACGACTCTGTGGCGTATGTGAATAAGAACAACCGATACAAAAATAGGTGTGGAAGTCACACTGACGATAATTGCTTAACCTGTTAATAAGCGTAATGCAATCTTAATCTAATCGGATGGCGCTTTAGCGAACTTTTCATTCCATGCTGTACGAATTTGATAAGTATCTAAGCGCAACAATTGCTCGTCGTTGATTCACAAGCTAGGCGGAATTTACATAACTAGTAAACGATTGCGTGTAGCTTGAACTAAACATGACATAGAGTTCGTTCGTTTGAGCGTCGAATGAAAAGTTCCCTAAGCGCGATGTGGTCAGTAGGCGGCGGCCGCGCCGGAGTGGTGCATTAAATGGTGGTGGTGGTATGAGTCCTGCGTGGGGCACCACCACTCGGGCACGCCGTGCGGGACCGCCGGCGCAGGCTGCGTTTGATGGAACTGCGTCCAGTGGCCGCCGAAACCTATTTTGTTTTCCATCATGCCGTTGCCACCGATGTTGGTGAGATGCGGCTGGTTGTGGTGCGGAGGGGGCGGCGGTCGCTCGTAAGATTTTTGGTCATGGGGGTTTAGGTACTTGTCGTTGAGGCTTTCGAGCTTGTCCGTTATGGTGGGATGGTGATGGTGTGGCGGGGGCACGGGCGGGGGTGCGGGGAGCGGCGCGGGAGGACTGGCTGCGCCGGCAGTGACGCTGACGGAGCCGGCGGAGGAGGAGTCGTCGCCGTCGCTGTCGTAGCGCGGAGACGCGTCGCCGGCCGCCCCGTGCACCTTCATGTGCTTCCGCAGCGACGACGGATGCGTGTACGACTTGTCGCACCCGTGCACCCGGCAGTTGTACGGCTTGTCCGACGTGTGCACGTGCGAATGTTTCTTCCTGTCCGACGAGTTCGCGAACCGTCGATCGCATCCCGCGTATTCGCACTTGAATGGTTTTTCGCCTGGAAATAAAGATTGAGATAAATTAATATTAATCCTCTAGGAAACCGTTAAAATACATAAGGTTAATAAGTTAAAATAAGGTAAATAAGGGTTTTAAGCATTGTTCTTTTGATGAAACATGGACAAACTGTTACCAACTGATATTCATGTATTTTACCAAAGAAATGTCTCCGCTACACACAGTTAAAGTCTCAAACAAAAAGTGTTACTGTAAAGCGCGCTAATCCTACACCCGATCCCATAATCCCGATATCATGTTTCCAAACACACCGGACAGATCTTTCTCCCGTACTATCTAAAAATAAGCAACATCGATGGCAGCGAATGCGAATGTCCAATCACGCCATAAATAACCAGATTTGCTCGTTGTTTATAGTTTACGAGTATAAATAAATATTCGTAACAATTGCACGGGATACTTAACACGGCCATAAATCATCTTTATAAGACGACTTTGTCACAGTGTCGTAACAAAGCCGCGCGTCTGTTGCAATGAATAAGGTATTTTGAACTTTATTTTTAGGACCAAAGACATGTTTGAATTTGTCTTCCGGTGGAGTTCTGCAGCTATTGTATAATTTTCTATTGGAAGGGAGTTCCAATATCCTCTTTGATAACGTGCTGATTTAAATTATATAATTATTATTTTTCTGAAATAGGCTACTTATGTGACTGAAAATAATAATATTTTTATTTTATAGCAATGTTAAATATATAAATATTTGAAGAACAGACATTCTAACACATTGATCATACAGTTAAATGTGCGAAAAATAGGTTAAGTTTCCTACATAAAGGAAAAATATGATTCTATCTGAACGAAGAATACGTAATCTACACATTGGAGAATTAATTGCAGAGTAGGTACAGGAAGGCTAATCGTCCTAATCGTATTAGATAAAATACCTATTTTAAGCGTAGGTAAATAAGAAGGTAGGTATTATTTACAAGTGTTTGTACTTCAACACATGAATGTTTGGCAGTTGTAATAATGCCATAATATTGTATTGGCATTCAAAGGTAGCAAGCATTTCTTTCAAATCATCCATACCTACCAAAAATGTAAATTCTATTTAATAAAATATTCCATTCTGTATCTGAAACCGCACTTTTTTCTCGAATATCGACAGCCTCCGAAAAGTATTGTATTTTTGTGATATTCCTTGTGTATTCACCGAATCGTATGTGATGAGAATAAAATACATTATAAGCATTCGGCCTCTGTGACCGCACTATCCAACAATATGCCTACTTTCATTGTCGTGTTTACAAATAAACCTCTTCGCTCGTAATCCCCCGTATTGTGTTTGAAACTTGATGTTCGCTGAGTACGCACAGATGCTAATCTCAAGTGTCTGTTAACACACAAATAATAGTGCTTTTTAGGCGTTCCCTTACCGCAGGAATTGTTGCCGTATCCAAATAGTGAATGAACATATTATCACGCATTCGACGGCTTATTTTGAATTGTGATACTTCCTTTATTTCGTTCATAGCTCGCAACTACGACATCTAACTTTACGACACTGAATACGATTTCTCGATCTGGACACTGAGTATAACATTCAACAAGTTTTGCTTGATGCTAATTTAATCCAGAGACCTCATCGCCACCATATCGAATTCGGTGATACCAAATTTTTAAGTGACTTCGAAAAAAGGAGGAGGAGGTTCTATGTTCGACTGTTTGCATTTTTTTTAATACTCGTCAGTGCGGAGTCCAAATTAAATGTCTCCGAGAAGACGACGTAAAAAGTAAAAAAAAGGGCATCAAATGATTTGATTTCGGTCAGAACAATAAACGGTGCCGGAGTCGGGTACTAATGAGGCTAATACGAGATAAAAGAGTCGAAAACATGTGTCACCCGTCTAATTACTAATCGGGCGTTTCATCTGGCACAAAAAAGGAGCGACGACTAATTCTATTACAGTGACGAGCTGATGGGCCATCGTGCACGCGCCTGTAGCCCCGCTGACTGATGTGTTTGGTGTTAGGTTCTTAAAGATAATAAATCCTCAAGTGTCGCGTAAACTTTACTGTCGTATGGAGCATTAAGTATTCTATTGGATGTGAATTATTGACTATGAATAGTAATGCACAACTCGATGGAGAATGTGTATTTCTATTACTCTTATAAATAAAATTAGGTAAAGAGTTACTCAAAATAGCACGTACCTATTTCAAAAGTTGAGCAATATTAGGCAGATTGCTTTGTAAAACTTTGAATAAACTTTGTATTAAAATTATTATGCTCAGTGTCTTTTTATTTGGCATTCTTGCCTGCAAATTTCTTAGAAGTGTTTATGTGCGTTATGGTCTTCCTAAATCTCTTGACTCATGTTCCAGGATATATGAGTATACCTACTTGGAGAACTGAGTGTAGGTAGAGGTATAGGATATTTAAAGATAAAATAAAACAGGCTGAACAACATGAGTTGGGAATGCACGTCGTGAATTCGTTGCATGCCACGTCGAGACACGGGCTAGGGTCAGATGCTTATCTTAAACGCCTGTATCACCCACGGGAGACACTTTTTTGTAACGTTATTATCGATGTGGAACTTTGGCTCGAGCATATGTTCCGGCGATATTTAATAACAAAAATTTTAAAGGGGTACGGCGCTTATTGTTAATATTATTTCAAACTTAAGGACATGGGTTGGGGCTCGTGACATTTGGCATTTATTCTACCACTCACTAAAGAACATTAAAATCGGTTATAACATAACATCACGCCTCTATTTCCCCGAAGGTGTGGGCAGAGGTGTGTTATATGTAGTACAGCCACTTTACTTACACCAATTATGATTAGGTTCCATGTAATAGGTTGTGAGCGTATTGTCATACACCGGGCACAAATTCAGACTCCGGGGTGCAACCGGGCATCTCAAGTTATAAAATCCCCAATGGGTAGTTATCGCTTGACCCGGCGATTGAACCAAAAGCCCAAGCTAATTCAAGAGGGTGGGGTTTAACAATTAAATGACATTTGATACGGTGAAAGAAAATGGCATGAGCAAAACTTCTCGTGTTCGCCATAATCATAAACACAGACCAAGAAAACAAGTTAGGTCTGTCAATATCATTGAAATACTAGCGTTAGCGTTAGTACATTAAACTTCAATAGTCAATCTGAACTTGACGAGCGTGGTGGGCGACCACCTCTCACTGCGAGAGCAGAGGAGATTACTCCTTTTAAGGATTTGATGATGATATCTAATAAAAAACGCTGATCTTTAATATATTCGCGCTCAGCAAGAATATAGGATTTACAAGTTAATGTTAATTCAGCAGTTGGCACTACGCCTAGCCCGAATTACACTGCAGTGTTGGATTACCAATCGCTACTTAAGTGCGCTCCGTTGAGAAAACAAGCTTTTTAGAAATAGCACGAGTGATGGGTAACCTGACCGGTTCGCCTTTGCACCCAAATTGTGTAAATGGCATTAGGTGAGCTTACAGAAAAAACAACCGTGGGTTAGCGAATATCAAGTTACCCGATAGAGCTACTAGAGAAGTCACCATTCGATTCATTCGTCATTGAAATGTATGACGATCGGTCTACAAGTCTTTATGATAATTTGATATGTGATATCTATTGGATCCACATGTTTTATATTTAATAACACTGCCATTCACAGATTGCATAATTTTCATTATTTGGTTTAGAATAAGTATATTACTTAGTAGGTCAAATTAAAATTAGTAAATGGGTATCTTCTTAAATTAAAAAAAATTGCACGCATATGCATGGAAAGAATGTAATCGGCATTTTATAATTTTGTTTAAATTGAGAACAAAAAGCCGTGACAGTGTGTTTTGTTTTCAATATTTTAAAAGTACATATTTACAAATCAATCATCTCGGAAATCCTTTTGGAATTTTAAAATCCCGGACATGAGTGTAGAACTGTAGAGGCATTGTTTTAATCGGTTAACAGATACGGCCGGCTTGCCCTAATTCAATCTCGAACAGACATGCAGCTAATGAGCCAGGAATGACTGGCCGATTTGACAATTCTCGCAGACATGTTCCACCCACAAACTTATACGCTATAATCGAAAACCATTACGGTTTATTATACTCATATTATTTGGGGCCCGCCCTAGCTTCATTAATGGTGGTAATTCATTTTTTACATGGAATTTGATTAAGTGAGTTGGTAGTCTTTGAACTTTTACGTTAAATAAGTTGTAAGCCTGTTAATTCTATTTGATTTGAAATTAAATAAAGACTTGAAATTGTTTAGGAGATTTTCACGTATTTCAATTGATTATAAATAGATATGTTACAAAAAAATACCAAAAGACCACTTATCATTAAAATTACATCGGCGTCAACGAATCAATGTACATCTGTGTCAAGGTGTCGCAGAACCAGACAATATTGATTGACGATTCCCCGAATAACCGCTTTTCTCTGGCATATTTAAAAAGGGATTTCGTACAGAGGATAATGATTTATGATGTTCCCTTTATCCGAAACGTATTTCGAATTAGAAAGATATATTAATATCTTCATTTTTTCCACTTCTCAGAGAATAAGAGAGCCCTTTTCCCGGTCGCATAAAAAGAATATGCGGGGTCGGCAACGCATTCGACGCCCAACGACCGTGTGACAAGGTGCTTTATGCGAACGATTATGAGCAGACCGAATAATGTTTCGATACCCGATAAATATCTGCCAACTCATACAAAAGCATCCCAATAAAAGTATAATAGTAAATGTAGCACAACACGGGCCACAAACTGCACAGTCATATCGCGCTGGTAAATATAAATTAAAATGAAAACGGACGCCGTGAGAGCAAGACGGACTCGGGCGCTCGGAAATAAGTTAAGATCTATTAAAAATTGACTCTACCAATCAGTAATGCGAAATTTTGTATTATTGTGACTAAAGGTGCATCCAACTTTATCAGTTTAATAGAATCTGTGTTGGTGTCGACCTTTTCGAGTAGGTAGGTAGTTAGGTACCTACTCGTAGTACCACAACGCCTTAACTACAGGATTTAAGCAATAAAAGCTAAATGAAAGAAGTAAAAAAAAAAATTTAAAAAAAACCATAATCCCGACTACGTAACCTGATTTTTTTTTCAAAAGATTATGAATGAACTGGTAACATAATATAATATGGCGCCTCACTATTCTACTCACTCTAGACTTCACTCTCACAATATAGAGGCGAATCTAAAAACGTCTCTAAAAATCCATCAAGCCGTTTAGACTACAGAGCGTGCCAAAGAAATATTCATACATATGTACATACATACATACATAGATACACTCGAAAACATAACCCTCATTCTGGCGCAGTCGGTCAATAAATTGTTTTTATTTTTAACCTAAAGGAATCAGAATGTGTGACTAGTTATGATAATACTTTTTATTGTTACATTTATTTTTGTTTTTTCTTTACTTGTAATGTGTATGATGGCAAAATAAAGATACATAATATGTCTATCTCCGTAATACTTTCATTAGTTTCAACAGTTATATGCGTTTCCATCGTGAGATAAGTTGATGTTATTGGTTGATATGTGCTTAAAATAATTACCACTACAAAGCCGACTACTATACTTCGGCCCTCGGCATTTAAAAATATAGCTAGCAAAAAAAATTACCTTTCAGTGTGAATTAGTAAAAAATTTGATACTGTGTAGGAATATACTGAAGCTAATTTAAATTCGGGCTCCAAATTTGTTCCCATAGTGTGTAAACGGATAACACGGCGCGATACACCTGCGACCGCGGGAATAAGTACAAAACGAGCAGAGCGCTCGTCAATCCGACGTCAGGCGTTTTGACAGCCCTAACCGGCATCATCGCCGGACCCAAATGTTGAAAAAAAGACACAAAAATATCATATACACTAGTTTTTGTTATTTGAATAAACGTTTAACTCAACGTGCTTTATTGTCGATGCCTAGAGGTCAGAGCACTGCATTATTTATCTGATGAATCTCTTGTTTAGTGAGTATAATTTATTAATTGAAGTGGATCTATTTTTTTTTATCAATTTGAATCAGTTTCTAATTTATGTACTGACTTTGTTTAAACTGAAAACATTTATAATATTAAAACAGACTTCGGTTGGTTTTGAGTAGTAGGTATTGAGTTTCCTCTAGGTAAATGAAATTCTAACTTGACCAAACATAAATAAATACAGGCTTGGAAATATTGACAACAATACAAGCACATTTAATACGGTTCTCAACAAAGTTTATGTTGCGATAAATTAGTCATCATTAATATCTAATATCATAAATATTCAAAGATCATAAATATAGTAGTTTGAGGCAAACAATAGTTTCGCTATAAATCGAATGAGTATGGATCGGTTTCCAAGGCCCTGTCTCAACGGGAACGATAAATAAGTAGCGACTTAATCAAATAAATTCCTGCAATAACGTTGCAATTTACAGCCGAATAGAAGAGAGTTGAATATCTCAGAGGATCAATAACTAAAATGATATAAGATGATGAAGTTTATTGAAGATTGATACATGCTAAAAATGAGTTGATGTAATCAATTAATAAGCTTACTAGCAAAATTCTTGTTACAATGTAACAAATGTCTTTCATCGCAACTCGCTCGTGATCGGAGTAGGTCTGATTTGGTTTGGTCGAACAAGTGGTCTCCACTCAACACCCACACTGCACTGGGTCAGATTTCAGCCTCTAGGCACATTTTTGGGACAAACCAATACTTCTAACGAATATTGATAGCCAGTTTTGTTCTTATTTTACGTGTGTATATTATTATTCTCGTTCCTTTACACAGATGAGACTCGGCCACATTCCTCGGATATTTCAGTTTCTTAATCGATTTAATTTTTAAATCGATAATATGATTTGAGAATATGACAAACATTTAAATTATGACTTCACATACTAAGTAAACAATTAAGGTACTAATATATCTTAAATCTTCCAGTTCATTAGCATATACCAAACTCTTGAAGAAAAATTATCCAAATTCAAAAAGTGATTACCAAACGCATGGCATATTAATCCTTACGAATGAAAGTTACTTCATCAACAAGAAAATACATATTATGAAGATCAACTGTTTGTTCTTTATAGTATGTCAATTGTTTGGGCCTATAGTTTACGAGTTAATGGAATGTTAAAAAATATATATTTCGCGCAACGCGTGTCTAGAGCATCTCAGAGTTTTAATTTTACTATTTGCTAGTACTACTTGGTAAGTAAACAAAAAATTAAGTTTTTGAAGTTATACTTCTTTTGGCGCGTTAGGGAAAAATGATGAGAGTAAATTTTTACGATGCGCGCGC
>DWTT01002440.1:0-10081 GCA_018250895.1 Carterocephalus mandan | reverse complement strand
GGGCTTATTATTATTATTATTATACAAATAAATATGGCATTCAAAGTTTGTAAAAATGTTACCCGTAAAATAAACATGGGGGATAACACATTTACGGATTCATTACAAATTTGTGGAGCTAAAGTTAAAGCGATAAGATGAATATAGATAAGTATATACTTTGTTGCTATAGTAAATTTTATAGCATTTCTAATGGATGGACTGGTTATGGAAACCGTTAATGGCAAATCATTATTAATACAAACGTTATACGTAATTGATTAATAAATTAACTAAAAATCACATAGGTATGGAATTGGTTTTGGTTCAGGAATTTTGTATTATGAATTGTAACCGTAGGAATTTTCAACCGCAAGCGAGTTACAAAATTCGAACCCATGTTTTCCTACCCAGATCAATCGCTCATTACACTTTTATATCTATCTATATATATAAAAGGAGAAGCTGACTGACTGACATATCAACGCAGGGCCTAAACTTTAAGGGTTAGAAACTTGAAATTTTGCACAGCGGTTCCTTTTATAACGTAGGGGAGCACTAAGAAAGGATTTTTGAAAATTCACCCCCTAAGGGGGTAAAGCGGGGGTTCAAGGTTAGTATGAAACTATGTCGTTTTTGAAGGCAAGTGGACAACCCGAACGCGGGCAGACGTCGTTAATGGAGACCCATTTTTTCTTTTTAATTATACGCGTGCGAAGTCGTTAATGGAGACCCATTTCTACGCGTGCGAAGCTGCGGGCGTCCACTAGTATATATCTATATGAAGGTTGTATAGATTGTAGGTACGAGTAGGTTGCATACCTACGCATATAAATACTATATTTCTATTAGATGGAATAAATCCTGCATTTCTATTTATGAACGCGACTTAATTTATTAAACGGTTTTAGCTTGTTTATCATTCAAATTCAAGAAGTGCGAAAGAATCTTTCCTTAAAATACTATTATTACTAATATTTTTTAAAGAGTTCAATTAATGACTATTTAAAATAAAATACAAAATAAACTATTAAAATAATAAGATCTTTTGAATGTTTATTTTGATAAATAGTAATAATAATTTTTATTTAGTCGAAAAAATTTTGACAACCCTAGTTATACCCCACTATAAGTTTCAACATCGGTCTAACTAAATAATTAAGTTACATTCTATTAAAATGTAGGCATCGATATCACGAACTTGTTGAGCATCGACCTCCACCTTCTTGCATATGAAGAGTACGGCCATAGTCCAACACTGTCCATTTCTTGACTTCCCATGTCTTTCAGAATAATTATTATGAACTTTAGGCAAGCAGGCTTCCTCACAAGTCACAACATAACGTTTTCCTCGCCGTTAACAGGTATCCCTGTGGCTAATAATGAGATTAAACTTCGGGTTTGACTTTAAAACCAATTTTCCCGCCAAAAGCAGCAGTGGAAATAATATTATTCATAAGTTAAGAAATAAGATTCCGTCGAATTCTGCGTACCTACATCAATACAAGTTAACTAAATATACAAACGTAAGCAAACTTCAGTGGCCTAAAATGAATAATTTGACTTATGCAGTTTTTAACGGAGAGAAGATAGTGTGAACTACAGCAAATGACGCGCAATATCGCTGCTCGCCTGGTGATTCGGATGGTTTAAATTACAAAAACGAACGACAACACGAACACGAGCATTCACAGAGGTACAAGAGCTGTGTTTGTCTGTTGAACTGAATGAATAAATTATATTAATTTGCAAATATCTGGAGCCTGCCTGGGTAATTTTTTTTAATCAAATTTAAGCAGCGGTAAAACCTAATCATTATAAATAGGTGGGTATCCATAATGAAAGGTGTTCACACTATACACAATATACCACTACCACCACCACAACCTTTTCTTTCTCCCATTGTTGGGCACGAGTCTCCTCTCAGAATGAGAGGGATTATTCCATAGTCCACCACGCTGGCCAAGTGCGGATTAGCAGACTTCACATGGCTTCGAGAACATTATGATGAACTCTCAGGCAAACAGGTTTCCTCCTTCTTCACCGTTATAGCAGGTGACATTTAATTCCTGAAATCGCACATAACTTAAAAAAGTGGTGTGCCAGTTTCAGTTCACGCGATTCATATCGATTCGATCTTAGAATAATGATTCGATAGTGAACGCGTCAACATGGCCATATTCTCAAATTCAACTTGAAACATCTTTGGTTTGTGCAAAGAAAACTAGACATGAAAGCAACAATCCTGAGCTGCAAATGCAACAAAATAATATGACAAAAAAAGATTTTATCGGTTACCATACTTACTGAAAATTTGCTCGATTGGGGGAACCGCGTAAAGTACGTAGTACTCTACATACTTATAAATCTGTGGCGTAAACAAAGCTTAATTTTAATATAAGAAAATTTCAAATGTTAAGAAAGTAATAGAATTCAAATTTCATACGCTTTTTGACTTGCAATCCAATCGAAACTGCATACAAAACCTAGTGCAGTGCTCATAAAACGCTTTTAAATTATTTCTTCCATCGCCGTTATGATAGCTTAATATAGATGTCATCAGCCAATATTCCACTACAGTTTCCTGCGAGACTAATAGGCAACATGATCACACTAATTGCGACTTCACGCAGCTTCACGCCACGCGCAAAGCTTATCCAGCATGATGAGTTTACATGACAAAATAATATCTACACAATTACAAATCAGGTTGTAGATACTTGTAGTACCTGCTAGACCGTACTATTTTAAGACTAGCTTTTTCCCGCAGCTTTGCCCGCGGAAAAAGTTCAATGTCTATTAACAACTACTGAATGTGAATGAAATACCTACCTACCTACCTAAAATACGTACTCAGGTATTTTAGGTAGGTAGGTAGGTATTTAAACCTATCCAAACAAAAAATTGTCTAAATTAATCTAAGTAGAAATATACCTACACATAAAGTACATACTCTATAGTGTATGCTTTAGTATGAGTGCGAAGTAAATAGGTAGGTACGACTTTATATGTTTCTTGACGTTATAAAAGGTTTCATAATTTCGATAAAAAGTTTATGATGGTCTAAATAGCAGACAATTCTCGTTCTTTACAAAACTACAACAAACAAAACTAAACGAGCTAGGTAAACATAGGTAGGTACGTTCGCCTAGCAACACGTAGCGGACGGATTTAAGTTGTTTCATTCAAATTGATTCAAATAATTTGCAGGTGACTGAATCAAGAAGTAAGGAGTTTCAACTGCAGCTTCAGAAATGGCAGTTTAGAAAAAAAAAAAAAAAATAGAAACCTTATAACAATTTACTTAATTTACAAAGTAGATCAGAGTTTATTACGTGACATAATAATAACTTTATCAACTAGTAGGTAACAGTTATTAGGTATCTGTGAAATTTACCTTATGTATATTAGATACTTATATAATAATAGGGATAGATAAAATAAATAATAAATTTCATCTGACCTATACCAAATACATATCTTTGCCTACTTTTATCAAAATAATAATAAAATTGTAATACTTATCTCAAAATATAATATTCTTAGCCGTAATTAATATACTGTATAACTGAGCCACTGTTCTCTTAATAATTGAGACACTTTGAAATTTAAAATTGTTTTTTACCATTGGTCTTTAACTACAGTATCTATGAATTTAGTCCATCGTATATCGAATTGATGGATTACCTTGTCCTTGTTAGGAACTGTACTGTAATATATCGAATTCAGAGCTAACTTTTTCAGAAGCCTTAAATCTGCGTGGCAACTGGCAACACCCATGAATGCTACGTAAAAGTCGTGGGATAGTGGATCAGCTTCCCACAAACCAGGGTCATCACTGGATATCACCACAGGCATGTTTTGAGCCAAAAACGAAGCCAATGGATGGTTCCGTACATCATCAACTAACTTCAACACTGCATTGGATACGACATTCACTTCCAAAGCAATGTTTCTGTTTTTCACTTCTTCCATCAATACAGGATGCTTTATTATGGCAAATGCATGGCCTATTCGACGTGTTCCAAGGACTATTGCGTCTGCTAAGTTTTCATCCGAACTCATTCCGTACCAATTAGTTTCTCCAGCGTGAAAGAAAAATTCTAATTCGTCTGATACTTTCATTAGTTCCGGCATAAAGTCTATAATCGGCTCCCCTAAATCTTCTTGTCCAACTAAATCGAACCCAGCAAGGAAATCTGGTAATTCATGCTTTATTTCCATAGCAATTTTTATACAATCTTTGATAGTCTTCGAATCAACACGTCTTAAAGGAGCATAAATAAGTTTCGCTCCAATAAAGTCTGGATAATCTTTCATGAATCTGTCAAGAGCCCTTTTATAGGTCTTGGCTGTCTCAACAGAATTATATACATTGCCTTCTAAATCATACAGTTCGGGTAAGACACTCCTAACTTCAAAGTACATAACATTGTCTTCTCTTAAAGCTTTCAGGGAGTCATAAAAATATTGCTCCCAAACTGGCTTGTAAGTCAACATTGCACCAGCGGTAAGGAAATACTTTTGAAACTTGCTCCAAACAACGTTTATATCGCTGTATACTTCCTTGGGGTTATCGATAACAATGGTAAAATATTGGCGTAGTTCCTTGTCAAATTTATCAACATTCCCTGATGCGTATCTAGCGTCTCTCATTAATTGCCACTTCGTGCTGCAAGACGAGCTTGGGATGTGCGACGCGAACAGCAATTTGATACCTTCCTCTTCAAAGCAAACGTACAAATTGTCCCAATAAGTCAGACTGACAACATAATCTGGGCCCAAAACAGCAGTGTCGTGCGCATGGAGTACAGCTCCTTTCGGCATCAACTTGATAATTTTAAACAACGCCGACTTTTTCACCTCATCCTTGTATTCGAAGAAATGTTTCGAATAGTTAAAGTACTGCGGATACTCGAAACCGAACTGCATCTCACTCAACTTAAGCTTCATTATCATTTCATTGACCTTTTCTTCACTATCAGTCAGTTTGATATCGCTTCCGACCATCATATCCAGTTCTCTTTGCAGTAGTTGGTTCCTATCATCAACGAGTGTTTTCACATCTTTCGTCAAAGCTGGAAGAAGCGAAACCAAAAAAAAATTGACTGTCACTAACCACATTTTCACTTTAATAGATTCCGTTGCACATGCTGTATACTGTTTATAAATAAGTTTATTGAGAGCAAGGTTGCAGTGACTTGTCGGTAAGTCGAGAATTCAATTACCCACCACGCCGCGTGGTAGTGCAAGCGTCAATTGGATATTATAAAACTAACGTTATTGAATGAGACGTTCAGATATTTTCGTGCAATCATTTGTAATGATAATTTTTATCTAGTGATATGATGAGTTTGATTGAACTTACATGGCGGGGCGAGTTTATCGAATTATCACGTATTAAACTATGGTATACGGAGGCATGTTTTGATTATCATGATTTATGCTGATAAGATTGTCGGAGTATGTAAGTAGGTAAAAACAATCGAAGGAGCAGCCCTAATCTTGTTACTAGGATGGGTAAACTTTGAATAATTAAAGAATGTAATAAAGGTGTTAATTAATAATCTGATATTATAATCACAAATGGAAGCCGATGTGCTTCTTTGATAGGTAGGTACGTATATAGGTATTTAACGATCCGACACTTTTAATTTGTCTAATACCATTACCATCAAACTTCTTGACTGTCAGTTAAGAGTAAAATCTATAAAGAGTTTACACAAAATTTAAGTTCCGACTCTAATTCCATATTTCAAGCACTCAAATCACTCAATGTTATTACTACTACTACTACTACGTACTAACTTAAATCAGAAGACAGCTTTGTTCATGCGATTGCTTTTTAAAAAACGTATTTAGCTTAGCATCTATTTCCTATATTATTTGTACTTACACAGAGGTAGCTCGACCACAGTGCTCAATCTATAGCTATTAGGATGGAGCAACCTTAGATTACCCGCCGAAAGAAGTGCAATATGAAATGACACAAAGGTTTTCAGAGCTAGTGTCATCGCGAGCAATCCCAGGGACTTGTTAATTTGAAGATTAAAGGTGACAACACCCTTGCATTCGAACATCTCAAAATCATACGTCGACGCCATTTTTTTCGTTTCTTTTTTCCGACGAATGCGTACAGCGGGGCGGTACTGCACTAAGTGGCACTTAATCCTTCCCCAACCCTTTCGTTGCATAAAATCAGCATGGCGGATGAGACGCCTTTATATTTCTCTTGGGCCTTATTTTTTAGTTTCTTTATAGCACGTTTCGAGCTTTGAAAACGAAACCCCTTTTAGCCGACGCCGCTGTAAATTACACCAGCGCGCAATGAGTTTTAGTATTTATCGTTTAAATAACGCCGTCCATAGAATTTTGGAGTAATGCGAGAACGTTTGACCCCTTTTAGCTTTTCAAAACGTTCAAAAAAAGAATACGTAGGTAGCTTGAATTCTGTTTGTCGTCTTTTTCCGCCAAATTTTATGGCATCGCAGTCAACCAGTCTCGAAATTTTTAAGCGAAGAGATCAGGACCTAATAAGTACTTTATCTACTACACTTTTTAACCATCGTTTTTACCAAAATTTGCAATTACAGGATAAAGAAACAATTACTGAAATATATACAAAATATAGAGTTAATATATGACCCAAAAGTAAATATTTAATGCTGTTAATGAACCATTATCAATATTTATACCTACCTACCTATTGCGAAGAAATAAATCTTGGGTTAACAGAAATTAATCAATCATGATTGTTCATGCAATTCATAATTAACTCGAATAAGTCAAAAATAATGGAGGAATAAGTTACAGCTTCTAAGTTTCTAACACAGAAGTGGTATTAAGTAAGTAGGTATATCTTTATACTGTGCTTATTCATACACCTACGTCACTTACGTAACTTCTAATCTAAGAATTCTCGGATAGCCTGTGTTGTTGTAAGCAAATGTTTGGTTAATGTTTCTAGGGGTGCGTCGCGTCGATATTATAGGCATGAACAATCCTTACTAATATATTAATGGGAAAGTATGTATGTTTGTTGGTTTTTTCTCCGCCTCAACAGAATGATGGATCGAGGTGATTTTTGCAAAGATGTAGTGTAGGCCAGGAGAGTAACGTATTATGCTACTTTTTATCCCGGAAAATTAAGTCTCCCGTGGAAATAGACAAAAATGTAATATAATTAACTATCGATCGATTTTTCATCGATTGATGGCTATCTCGGATTATGATAGGCCGGACTGTGAAGCTAGATATTGATAAGTGGTAATCTTTGGGGTAAGTTGCCCTTGAAAAATAAAGGCTTACTATATTTTAAACCCTTGATTGTAGAGGTAATCCTGCACTTGAAACGATTTTATGTGGTCGAAGCCGCGGGGAAACCTAGTCTATTCTATACTAATATTATAAAGAAGAAAGATTTGTTTATATCTAATGTTTTCACACAAAAACTCCAGGACCGATATCAAAAATTCTTTCACCATTAGAAAGCTGCATCTTCACTGAGTGACATAGGCAATATAATATTACTAGGTGTAAATGAAACTATTGTTATATCTAATTCCACGTGAGTGAATCTGCGGGCGTCCACTAGTAGTTAATATATTTAAAAGTGTTGTAATTCGTTATTGTTAGAAACCAAAATAACATGGCTAAGCCAATTCAGTGTCAATCTATTCTATACTTTATGTGAATATTGATAATGTGGCAGTGTCAGTGGTTAGGTCATTGCGCCCGGGTGTAATAATGCTTGAGTATTCAATACCGTGACACTGCGTCTCAGATGCCAGTCGGCACCGATCGCCCTATCATGCGGTACGTCGCATATCGCGGGAACATGCGTTTGTTTATAATCTGTCTCATTGTCGCCTGTGACGCATGTGACGCAACCAACAGCAGCCAATATAACAAACAGCGCGCCAAGATTCTCAGAGACGAGTCCCTCTTATCAGTTGGCGGGAAAAACGTTCTCACAGAAAAGGAGTCGAAGGTCAACAACTGTCTCATGCAACACAAGTTCGATGAAGTAGATTATGGCTTTGATAACCCCCAGTACTTCAATTTCTCGCATCATTACTTCACTTACAGAAACTTTATCAAACAGTCCAAAGTCTACAAGATTATTCGGGATATGCCCAAAGGTGCTGCACTTCACATACACGATATGGCCCTCCACGGATCCAGCTACGTACTAAACATCACCTATATGGATAATCTTTACGTGTGTTTTGATAAAGATGACATGCAATTTAAGTTCTCAGATAAAACTCCGACAAATTATTGCAAGAATAACTGGCGATCTATGCATGAAGCACGGCATTCATCTAAAAATATTCACAACTTCGACGCTGAATTAAAAAAACATTTCACAATGGTCGTCGACGATCCTGATAGAGTCTACCCGACCATAAAAGAAACTTGGTCTGTTTTTATGAAATATTTCATGAGAATAGCTCCCCTGGTGACATACAGACCGGTATGGGAGCAGTACTTCTATGACGCTTTGAAAAAGTTCAGAGAAGACAAAATTATGTATCTGGAAGTGAGAAGTGTGCTGCCTGCGCTATACGAATTAGATGGATCTGTATATGATCCCATCATCACAGCTAAGACTTACGATAAAGTTATAAAGAGATTTGTCAAGGACTACCCTGATTTCATTGGCGCGAAATTAATCTATGCTCCAAACAGAAAAGTCGATAGGAAGAAATTGGATGAATATTTACACTTGGCTATTAGAATTAAAACTGCGATGCCTGATACGTTTGCTGGTTTTGATTTAGTTGGTCAAGAGGACTTGGGAAATCCTCTGCTGGAGTTTGCGTCTCAACTGTTAGCTGAAAAGAATCTGAACTACTTTTTTCATGCCGGTGAGACTAATTGGTACGGAACATTGACGGACGAGAACCTAGTCGATGCAATTTTGTTGGGAGCTAAACGAATGGGACACGCATATGCCTTGGTCAAACATCCAATTTTGTTAAAAGCTGCGCTGGAAAATGATATAGCACTTGAAGTAAATGTTTTGTCAAACACAGTGCTGTCCTTGGTGCGTGATATTCGAAATCATCCCTTGAACATTCTTTTGGCATACGGCTTGCCCGTGGTTCTGTCCAGTGATGACCCCGGAATTTGGGAAGCGGATCCTCTATCCGAAGATTTCTATGTGGCCTTTGTTGGTGTTGCTAGTCGGCTGGCAGACATAAGACTTTTGAAACAATTAGCAATTAATTCCATAAACTACAGTGCTTTGGATTATAGAGCCAAATTGAATGCATTAAATATTTTCAATTCGCATTGGAATGCTTTTATTGAAAAGTTTGATTGTAGTTTATATTAATCAGGTTATTTTATTGAATCAGTGGCCTTTGAACATTAAAATATTGAAGTTGTTTTGTTTATTATTACCTACCTAATGTAAAATATAAGTAAATCAATTTATAATATTTTCTGCTGGATTGTTTTACCCGTCTGCTTTCCCATCATACGTTTTCTATCCTAGGTGCCTACCTACTATAGATTAAGTACACGAATAATATAAATGAATTATTAGAGTAGGTATGTACTTTGTAGGTAGGTACCTAATTACTTACTGAATCTTGAACCTTCTACAACTATAATTTGTAGAGCTGTAGATAATGAACAAATGCTAATGAGTATGCAGCACAACTAACGAACTGAACAACTTGTAACCTACTATTATCAATTCATCTAATACCTACTTACACTTATTTATATATTCTAGACCATTATAGATTTTAGATTTAGACTTATTTTTATTATAACAGTAAGCAATAAAGATCTCAAAAGTCTAAGGCGTTTACTCAGTCAATTTAGTCTCAACATAAAGTTTGGCCGCTCTGCGAAACACAGCAGGCGTTAAAAAATATAGATCTAGGGTCTAATTCCAAGCCAGCACACCTGTGTTTGTGGTCGAATAAGCGGTGACTCCCTCGTCAACATTATCCTGCAACCCCGCACCAACTGCGAACAGAGTGTACCGACGAACGTGGTTATTTTTTTTATTTTTTTTATGGATACAGGATAGCAAACGAGCTTGCAGCACCACCCATCCACTGCCACCCATGACAACTGTGACTGA